>CABFWB010000860.1:67229-126695 GCA_902151455.1 Timema bartmani
CAGTCCATCATAGACTCTGCCTTAAAATATGAGTGAAGAATGACCCAGGACACGAGACGAATCCTGGATAGCTCAGTGGTTAGAGCATTGGCGTACTAAGCCAGAGGTCCCGGGTTCGATTCCCGTGTCCAGGTGTCATTTTTCAATTTTCAGAATACTATACCAATAGGCCTGTTCAATCTCTCGTTACTTAATAAATACAGATATATCATCTTAATGTTGCTAACTATAACATAGTTTAGATTAGCTTGACCTTACCTGTAATATTATTATTTTATCTGCCCCTTTTTAAATATGGATGAATCTACATATTAAAATAATATTTTATTTCAAATTATTTTCTTAACTCACTAAGGCAATATAACCTTAGCTATTTAAACACATTTGTTTAATCTTTTCCAGCCTACTGGTTGGTCTGTACCTGATAAAAGGGGACTGTTATGAAAAACTTTAATCATTGGTGCTTATTCTTGCATCTTTGAAGTTCACAGTAGCATGTTATTGTGCAGTTTTAATTAATATATCCAAAACAAATTGATCTTGTGATGGAACTTCTCTCGCTCACAGGAAAATATAGTAGAGTCATAGATTTTTACCTGAATGACAGTTGAAAAATCATATGCTTAGGTTTTGGGTTTCCAACACTTGTAAAAGATCACTATTTTGCTATAAATGATAAGTTTTTTAATTATATGTTATATTTTACATTTAAAATAACGTAAACTTAAATTTTCTCATACTATTTCACTACTTTTAATCATTTCTTTCCACCCAATCCGAAATAAAATTTTCTACATAGTTAAAAGTACTTATTCTTCGTTTTGGAATGTTATCTATTATGTGTTATTTAGTGCATACATTAATACTTTTTAACACAGGCATCGTATTTAATTGGAAAAGAGAAAATACTTGTCCTTTTTTATATATAATAAACTATTTTATTATTATTTTATCGTATTTCAAAATATTTCAATGAATAAAATATTTTGATCGACTACTTGAGTGCATCATTGTAAAGAACTTGTTTGCGTCATGATCAATCACATGGCTTAGATTTGTCGGTCGCCATTATGAAGATATATTTGCTAACGCTTTTGTGAAAGTACTGTGAATAATACATTTTTTTAAAGTGGAATAAAACTTTAAATAAACTTTGTGCCCGACCTCAAATAAATATAAGTAATATTGGTCTAAGTTACTGTGGTTAACTATCACATTCAGACATCACCATATGCTTTAATTACAGCTGTACAGGTGAAAGATGTCAACTGTTGACGTAGGGTTACATTAAGGACTATTTCTAGCAACTTTTTGAGCTGTCATCTAAGTAAACTCGGGTCGTGAGTGTACTCTATGTTTGTTGATATCTGATCAACGAATGTTCTGCTAAGAGTTGATAGCATGTTACAGGTATGCTTGAACTGACTCTGCCTGCCACGACACGCCAATCGACTACACTTTCCATTTCCATTTCTAATTATATGAATTAATGTGTATCCCAAACTGATACGTCATGGTTATCCGCAGTATCATTCCTGATATATGAATAAAATTCATTTAGGTGGAAAATGACAAATTGAACACGGGGATCAAAGATGGAGCCTTTGGCGCCAAAAGATGGCCCTGGATACGAGACGAACTAGGATGGCTCAGTGGTATTGCATTGGCGCGCAAAGCTAAAGGTCTCAGCTTCGATTCCTGTGTCCAGGTTGTCATTTTTCATTCGAATAAATTTCTAATAGTTACTATAAGGAGCCCAACAAATTTTATTGTTAGTTATTTTTCAGTACATATGAATATAAAACTTTCTTTATGATAAGATTTCAACAAATCTTTGTGATAAGGTAATACCCCTAAAACTTGACCTTAACTTACACGTGTTTAAGGTTAGATTAAGTTTGTCTGGGCTATGTTAAGCCCCATCTACATAGTCCATATTTGTGAGGTGCTTAGTCCGTAGTACTTAGTCCACAATAAAATATTGCACTGTACACAGAGTCCTGATCCGTACGTCATTAGTCCGTAATCATCTGTAAAAAGTTTTTTTTCACCACGTCTTACTTACTGTTTAGGTTGCACGCATATATTATAATTACTCTAATGGGGTAAGGATGAATAAGGACAATTTTTAGAGGTAATCTACCCAAATTTGCGTGGAAGGAGAGTGGAAAACTAATTAGGAAAAGCCATCCTCAGTAGACCCCACTGAGATTCGAAATCCGATCTCCCCGTCATCAGCAGGCCAGTTTAACACGAGACCATTCATCCACTAAAACGTGTCCTTATACCACCCTGTATATGACTTAGAAACTATATTATAACATGTTTAAAAAGTATACAGTTAAAAAAGTTGAAAAAAGTATAAAAACTCTCTTGGTTCGAAGTCGAAGACTGCTCATTGTGAAATACATACACACCAGCAAACAAAATATATAAATAATTTTTAAAACATATTATCAAACATTATACATACTATTTAAATAAGAATTAGTTTGTCAGTAGGTTTATCATTTGAAAGAAAAATCTCAACTTCTATTTATGTCCAAAATGAATTTTTCAAATACTAGTTCGTTAAAGTTTCGTATCTCGCGAATTATCAACTGTCCTAGAGACAGCATGGCTAAAGTAGGCCTATTGAATCTGTCTTAGCCCATGAAGATGACCTGGTGGTCTAGGGGTAAGGTGTCACACTTCTGTGCTGGGGGTCCTGGGTTCAATCATCGATCCCGGCACAGATTTATCTGATTGCCAAACCCTTCCTTCACCTCTGACAAGATGTGTATTAATCACAACTTGTGAATGTGAGGAATGCCAGGCCTCCACCGTGGTTCGGATTCCACGTTAAACTGTAGGTCCTCCATTTCATCTCACAATCACCCTACCACTGCACATTAGCGTAAGAGCGTATAACCCGAACGGGTAGTAAGACGCGGTGCTAATAATAATAATAATAATAATAATGTCCTAGCCCATGGTGTTTTAAGTAGGGTTTGATTAACTCCAGAGTTGATAAACACCGCTCACTTTCCCTCCTTTCAACTAACTCTCTCCACGATGGTTCAACACTCACGTGCGAGATGTCGAGGCCGTTCATCTGCGGGCCAGCGCTCATCTGGTAGAACGTGTGACCGAAGATGATCCAACAGATGGAGAGGAACCTCAGCCCGTTGAGGCTGGTCATATTACCTCCAGCGCTCCGGGTGCTCACCAACTCGCGGCCGTTACTGTACACGGAGAACGCTCTGAGGGCCATCTGCAACTCTAAGCCCACACCCGTCCATCTCAGTTTGTGTTCTGAGTCTTACTATCCATCCAGACTACTAACATGTAAGGGAGGAAGAAGGCATAAGCTCAGAGGAAATATAACCGCATCTGCATTAAGAAAGAGTGGTAAACCATATAAGAAAAAACAGCTCAGCAGACGTGACCGAGATTTGAAACCCAGCCCCCTCCTTATCCGCAATACAGACTAGACGAGACTGACGTATTTATCCACATGCCTACCAATACGAGAAATCTTCTTTTTAAACTACTTGATTTTCCCCCTGTCGGTAGAGTGTCTGTGTTGTGAGTCAAGAGTTCCGGTTTAGATTCTCGGTCTGGTCGTAAAATGTATCATAAATTAAATTTGAATTTCCCAATAACAATTATAGATTGACCACAGTGATACTGGATATCTGGATATTGTATCTTAAAATTAAGTTAGTTTGTAAGTAATTTTCTGACATGCACAATTGATTTAGAAATTGCAGGTTAAATTTTACTGCCCTTAATAAAAGTGTTGTTTCGATTCATGTAGTATTATTTTCGCTGGCTGCTTGTGATTGATTATCTCATTTTATGAAAAAAATAAGGATGTGTTTAAAATAAATGAACCAACACTGGCTTGGAAAAAGGATGGAAACCATATTGTCGGGAAAAAACCCGATTGGTTGATCTAAATTTGACTTGAGAGCTTGGTATTTAAACTCTAATAGGCTACAAAACACTTATTTAAATGTAGGTTTTAAATCTATCCTCTGGTCAAGTAGGTGTTGGTGTAGCACCACGTCATTTATCTCTTGAATTTGAACTAAATGCATACCATAGCCCACCATCGGTGGTCTCACAGTCTAAGGCTTCACTTTCGCCAGACACTGGAATGTTGGTGACGGAGAGATTGGAATTCAAATTACGGCCGAGTCTACTCTAGGTATTTTTTTCCTAAATTGTTTCCAGCTCTCCCTTCCACTCAAATGAGATTACATTTTATCCATATTTTACCTTGATCATTCCTTAAACACTAACCTTAATATGTGGCTGGGCCAGATTGATATTAAGACGCCGAGAAAGAAAGCAAATGCAATCACAAGTAAAATATATTTATACAGAATGATTTCTATCAAGTAACTTTCTTATCGTGGGTTGCTGAAACAACTATCCAAAAGGATTCTGATAGTAAAAGCAGCAAATGACAGTTTCAAAATATACTAAAACTTAAATAATATATCCAAATACCAAGCCATCTTATATACAAATGTCGTTTTTAACAAATAATATGTATACTTATAAAATCAAACCAATAATATAGTAAAATGTTGTCAATGTTGGCTAGAAACGAGTTATATGTTTATTTTTTTAGACAAACCTTTCTAAGCAAGGTCTCCGGATTCGATTCCCGTGTCCAGGTGTCATTTTTCAATTTACGAATATGATAGGGATTACTGTCTGGATGGACCTAAAGATCATTTCCACAGCTTCGCTATTCATGTTAAATTAATGAGCGTTAATTATATTCAATTTTTTAAACAGTTTTTTTAACCATAATCCTACTATACAGGGTGTTAGGAAACTCATAACTAAAACTACACATATAGCTTGTTTGAACCAAAAGTAAAAAAAGTCCATATCCACTACATCTGGAAAACTATGCTAGTACCATTAAATTGTGTTAAAAGTTTCGGCGTACAGTTCTAGAAGAGAAAAGCTGTCAAGCATGCGTGTACAACAGGTTGCATAGGAGCTAGGTGCGTGGCAGTGCACATGTAATAATGGCAAGCACTTTCGGTGATGTAGGACCATTAATGATGACCCTCAGAACGTATTCGCATTTCTAGATGGTCTTATGTGCTATTTATTATTAATTGGGGTATGTGGTTCTGGCGTGCTCCAAGATGTCGAGGTATGTAGTGCCGCGCGCCTATCTCCAACGCAACCTGTTGTGTAAGCATGCTTAAATAGTAATGCTCTCCCAGCGCTGTACGCCGAAACTTTGAACACGATTTAATGGTATTAGGATAGTTTTCCGGATGTAAGTGTACAAGAATTTTATATTACTTTTGGATCAAATAAGCTATATTTGCAGATTGGGCTTTGAGTTTCCGAACACCTGTATATTAATTTTGTAACATATCAAAAATTCATAATATGAGCATGGTGCTTACTACTGGTTGTTTTTTCGGTGGACTCTCTAGTGGACAGATATATGTCACAGCTGGTGCCGACAGTCAATAGAACTGCGAAAATAGCCATTGTTACTCTGAAATAAGAGGAATAAGCTGTCTGAAATATTATATTAGTACTAGTACCCACACAGGTAGTCACGTGGTCAAAGGTATTATGTTTGCAATAGACTAGATTGCCTGTGACTGATTGATCAAGGTTCGAATACCTTTCAGGTGCATTAAGTTGGTTTTCCACGTGAAATTTAACAAATAGCTAAGATATTATTTAAATGGAAGAATATTATATTTAGATTAGGCTATAGTCATACTTAACAACCTATAATAGCTTAACTATTTAATCCATCATCTTAAAGAGCTAATAGTTCAATCCTCAACAGTGACCTTGTTGATATCTGTTTCATAAGCTCATTTTAGAATTTAAAAATATCTCATTACTAAGAGAATTGTTTTCCTATCACTGTATTTAAAAAATATATACATGTTCCTGGTAGTTAAAACTGGTAGGTGATGTTCAATTCTTAATAATACACTTGTACTACCATAACAGTCATGTTACCTGATTCGGTGGCCGCGTGTTCTAAGGCGTTACTCTCACAGTAGAATAGACGGCCAATGACGGGGAGATCGAGGTTCAAATCTCGATCGAGTGTGCTGAGGGTGTTATTTCCTTTCTCTCTCCGCGCAAATCCGGGTACACCTACTCTACATATAACCTTCTTAATCCCTAATACCACTAGTGCAATTAGTACATAAGCGTATAACCCGAATGGGTAGTAAGACGCGGTGCTTTTAAAAAAATGTTCATAACCTATAGCGAGGTTTTCACCATATGTACAGTCAGATTTAAATAGGAAGGGACTTTTTTGGTAATTTCGAGAGTTACTAAAAAAAATATGTATCTTCAAGTCATGTGATCTGAAACTATCATGTTTGATCGAAGATGGCAATACCCTTAAACTAATATTAATAGTAGGGTGAAATGTTATCAATGTTGACTGCAAAAAAAAAGTTTTTACCTTTTTTAAAATTGATTAGGGTCTATCCATCTGAATTCTACAATAGTAAATGTCTTAGGAAGAAAACTTGAATCAAAGATTAGGAAGATCATATGTAACAATGTTATATATTTTTTACATTCATCAGTGTTCTCATCCTGTGGCCTGGCTCAGTTTTATATTCGAGTCATATATCTTCCACTACCGGTTCGCAAGGTCTATCCTAGCTTCGTATGCCTTATAATCTAACTTAAGACTAGTATAGGCACAACATCCAGTCCCCAGCCGTTAATTCATCACTGTGAAAGTGTAAGTCCACATTTCAACAATGATACATTTTTCGGTCATGACGGGAATCGATCCCAGGACACTTAGCTAAGTGGAGAGACCCGCTATTAACTGAGCTTAGGTGTCGGATTCTATATTATATACTCAAGTTTAACTATAAATAATATATTTATAAATATGTGCAAATAATATACTAAACACGAATATTAAAACATATTGTCAAAATTAACTTAAGCTATGGAATATATACCTAGCATCAAACACCAAATTATAAAGAAAGAAACTCTAGTATGAGTAATAGAAATAATCCACACAAATACTATATGTAGTACCATTTTTTTTTAGAATTAAAGTCAAACAAAAAGAAAGGGAAAAGCTCTTGCGACTGATACACCAGCCCCGTAGAATGTTACGAGTTAGTATTATTTCTATTTCACTTGATTGGCTTCAAATTGAATATTCAATTTAAAATAAATGGTACGGAACTCCGCACGGACTTTCTCACTCCAAAGTTTAAAAATGGAAATACTTAATCAAAACTCGTAACATATGTGAAACGAAATAATATATACTAGCAAACCCAAGCAAAAATGGCGTTATACTTACGTTAAAGAAAAAAAGAACATAAACTTTTTGAGAGATTTGCTTATCTATTTACTTTATGGAACTAGAGAATTAATGCGTTAAAACTTAAGTAGTATCTTTATACAACTAAAGCTCACTAAATTGTATTAATATATTTGCCAATATCTCCGAAACTATTGGTTTTATAAGGATATAATTCAATTTTTTTAATAGTACTACAATTTTGAAATGATAAGCTATTCTATATCTTAAATAGTTGCGGAGATAAGGAAATTTCCACTTCTGTAAAGTACCCTAAGAGTCATTTTCATATAAAAATGAAAATAGCCTTTTTGTTTATAATCTTAATCAACGTGTAGATACGAATTTTAATCAAAATCGTTAGAGCCGATTTTGAGAAAATATATATATATTATTTTCGCCCTTTAGTAAACTAATCTTAATTTTAGGGTTAGACAGACGGCATTGCAAAAACCACATTTTAGGTTTCGGGGGGTCATGAAATGTCGACATCCATTAACATCTCGGGTTAGATTTTTTTACGGTCGTAATACTTAATCTTAGGCGTTCGAAAAGTTAAATAATATATATATTTGCGTTTAGCTTGAAAATTATTGGTTTTATAAAAATATGTTTCAAATAAAATACTTTTATTGTAAGTATACCTACATATTTGCAATGATAAGTAATATCATATCTCAAATAGTCTCGGAGAGTGATAAAAAAAATGTGAATTTACGCATCAGACCGGAACCCTGCCAAAAAAAAATGAGCATAGCCATTTTGTTTATGATATTCATTAATGCTTTGAAATGAAATTTAATTAAATTCATTAGAGCCAATTTTGAGAAAATCTATTTTTTCTCTTTTTGCCCTTTAGGATAATACCCTTAATTTTAGGGTTAGATATCCAATTCCAAAACCCCTCTGGTTAACCCTATGCTATTATTATTATTATTATTATTATTATTATTATTACTACTACTACTACTACTACTACTACTACTACTACTACTACTACTAACTACTACTACTACTACTACTACTACTACTAGCACCCCGTCTTATTAACCGTTCGGGTTATACACACAGCCATTTTAGAAAAAACATTCTCAGTACACCCGACCGAGATTAGAACCTTGATCTCCCCGTCATCAGCAGTCTAATCTACTTTGAGAGTAGTGCGTTAGACTACGCGGCCGCCGAAGTGGGTTCAAATTAAATGTTTGCTATCCGTGGGTTGAGAAGGTCACTTAAAGACAGTTACAAGGTATATTATTAAAAACGTTAGTATTTTGACAGTTCTACTAAGTGCAAGGGGTTAGGAGAGATGGTCTACTGTTGAGTATCAAATAATATTTAACACCACTTAAATTATTTTAACCAACACCTGGGATCAAACATGAGCCTGCCAGACAATAAGTTAGACAACCTACCCCCTCGCTGTGTCCTTATTCAATGACAGCTACTAAGAACTTTATCTTACAACCTTCCTTGTCTTGTCTAGTCCTCAGACGGTCTAGACATTGCATTCTATTGCGTTCGATGCCGCAACAAAGTTATTAGTCCGAGGTTATCTACCTTTCCCATTCCTGAGTGACGTCAAACACATTCCAGCCAAGTTTGTCATTGACTCGGAAGTTCTCTTAACCTAGGCTAACATCATCAAGATTGGGAAGAAATTGTTTGTTGGTTTTTTTTAAAATTGTTGATAGCGTTCCATTTTCAACCGTCCCATACTCTTAGGAGTAAAAGCTTTTGTCTTCAGTTGCGTCCTAAACACTTGATCAATGAAATGACAAATGATTAACCGCATACCATTAATTCTTAGGAATTATGATGGCACATGGATGTTGAAAGAACTATTATAAATGTGATGTTTAGCGGTTCGTTTCAGATAATGAAATTCATATACAAATTTAATTTATTTTAAAAATATTTTTAAAACTGCCAAAAGATATAAATGTAATATGACGTTAAAACATACAGCCCTTAAATTATCTTTTACATAAAGATTAATTGTTTTTACATAGCTACTACTCTCTTTTACATAACTACTTTTTTTTTTACAAAACAAAATAAGTAAAGTGACCAAATATATATTTTATAGAAACTTGATTTCCTGTAATTTATTTCAAATTAACAGCTTTGTTTGTTTTTATAGTCGTTTCTTTATAGATAAGAATATTCCAAAAACTTCAGAGGAGACACTTTCTCCTAATTTATTTAAAATAGCAAATAATTTCAATCAATATTAAGTAGCCCACTCAGTTAAGTTGTAAATAAGTAGTCTGGGCTCCCATCTCTAAGCTTATTCTATAATAATGTTGGGCTAAACCACTTTTGAACAACACTAAAGCGCTAAAAAAAATTGACTCGATATTTTAAAATAATTTTTACTTGTGAATCAGAAATAGTTTTCGAATATCATTAGGACCCATCTTTAAAAAATGCATTTCTTGCTTAGAGTGGGTTCCAAGTCAATCTCTTACAGTATTGGCCAAGGTCCACAAGTTGTCTGTGCCACAACACCCAAAAGATCATTATTTCACATGTCATACGTCAATATAGTATTTTACCTTAAATAACAAATGAAGAGTGAATATGGTCATGATACAATCATAGTTAGCTTTGAGGTTAGTCAAATAATGGTCTCATTTATAAGTGATTTTATTTTTTATCAATTTGAAATTTAGGATTGATTGTGACACCCCGGATTAATATTCCAGTATTAAATATTATTGACTATTATCTGTATTTTTGTGTTACTTAATTGAAGCTGATGCTGGACGCTGACGATGATTTTATATGAAGTTCATACACCAGGGGGTATCATACTGATCATTTTTATTTTTTAGCACTACCCATTCAAGTTAAAAGCCTATGTATTGATTAAACTTATGTGTTGATTTTAGAGGAAGTGTATCCACATTTGCTTGGGGGAAGAGTAAAAACCGTTTAGGTAAAGCCACCCTCAATATACTCGATCAGGATCGAACCCTAATCTTCCCGTCTTTGGCAGTATAATCTATTGCGCCTTAGACCATAGAGACACCGAAGCGGGTTACTTATAAGATAATTTATAAAAAACAAACAGGTGCTATTTATAATTTAAAATTTAGGATTTATATCGGGGCTGTTTTTGTAGGAAAGGCGGTTATACCCAGTGGTATGTTAAAATGTAAGACATGCTTTGTTAACTATCCGTAGTTCAAATCATTAGCTTAGTTAGGTGATAGACCTTCCCTCGGGTTTGACCTCAGGTAGGGTTGGAAATGTATTATATATGTGGGGCTTTTCTTTTTATACATACGTACATACGTTCAAACGTACATACATGCATACGTGCATAATCGCATACGTACAAACGTGAATACGTGCATACGTACATGCGTGCATAAGTACATACATGCATACGTGCATACTTGCATACGCACAAACGTACAAACGTACATACGTGCATACGTGCATGCGTGCATACATACATACGTACATACATACATACATACATACGTACATACATACATACGTACATACATACATACGTACATACATGCATGCATACGTACATACATACATACATACGTACATACATACATACATACATACATACATACATACATACATACATACATACATACATACATACATACAAACATAACACGCCGTTCCTACCATATTGCACACCTCAAATCTTGTCTGCAGTTTTTTCAGGCACCCTCTCAATTAAGACTCCCAAAAACTTTGCCTGGAATACTAAACAAACTAATTGTCCTCTAATCCTTACATTCACTCATACTAGCTTTGCTCTTGTCCAAAGGAAAAGTGACAGCATTCTTACAGTCACTAGGAACATCAGAAATTCCAGCACACACATTGAACAACTCACATAATCTGGCAAATAGTATCATGCGCCCCACTTATGTTTATAACTTGTGATCCCATCTACGCCTGCAACTTTGCCATTGTTTAACACTTTCATAGTTTTAAACACCTCAGCCTAATTAATTCTGTCACTAATCATAAACTTTTCCTTATTTTCTGCTATTTTCTCTCAGTTTTCGCCATACGATTGTTTAAATTACTCCCTCCATCTGTCTCTTATACTGTTTTCATTATAGATCATCTCACCACGTTCATTCTGAATGCCACAGGTCTTTCCTTGCACTTCTTATTTCGTTCTTTTTACCCACTTCCAGAACAGCTTGCTAGTTACTTCACAACAATTCTGGATTCTTTCTCCTTCTTTTAGTTTCATTTGCTCCTACTCTCCTTTACTTGTTTCTTTATTTTCAACTCTTTCTCTCTGCTTATGTCCCACAACCCCTTACGTTCTGTTTCACCCTTCACCGTAATCGTTAATTTTATGTTCACTTATTTCTTTTCTATTGCATCTTCCTTCACCTGTTCACTACCCCATGCATATCTTTCTTAGTTTCCCACCACCGCAACTCCACACACATCTTTTGCGCACTCAACTATTCACAATAATAAATTAACGGCCAGGAAATAGGTTGTTGTGTTTGTGTTATAATTAAGTTAGTTTGTAATTCGTGTAATCGTTTGGTAAAAAGTACATTGTGGGTTACTACCCGCTCGGGCTATATGCATTTAATTACGTTGATGACTTGGGGATAATGAAGGTAGAATTTAAAGTAAATGTGCCTGCGTTTTTGTTGAGAGAGAGAGAGAGAAAGAGAGAGAGAGTAGTATAGTCCGTGTGCCCGCTGGTATGGATAGTATAGTGAGTTAAAACAATAAAAGTATTATAGACCTGCTTGTCGCGACACCCACATAAAAGTATAGTCCGCCGCGGTGAAGTCTCGCCTCGCGGACCCCAGGGTGAGGCACTTGTTGGACGGCACGCTCACGGTGACGTCCACCCTGCCAGGGACGGCGAGGACCTTGAAAGCGTCTCTTAGGGCAGCATTGACCTCGGATGGCGTGCAGGTGGAAGGCACGCAGTAGCTCCACTGGTAGGGCACGGTAGTGCGGCTGTGCCAGTTCTTCAGTCCCTGCACCGCAACACACTCATCATTAGAATAGAAAGTATCTCTTCTTTAACTTTATTTATTATCAGTAAGTTTAGGTTATTAATGGCTTACTCTATAAGGTAGATATGAGAAGGTCCTTTAGAGAAAAAGCACCTGCATTAGCTTGGAAAGGGGATGGGAAACCCTCCGTAATAAATAACGTTTGGAAACCTCTCCATCCTCCTCCCCTTCTTCTAGTGCAACCGGCTGAGATTCCAGCCTCGATCTCCCCGTAACTGTTAAGACAATATATTTTGAGACTGACCCCTCAGATAACGTGATCACCAGTAGTTTAATGCACTTTCTTGACACAGAGTTATTTTATATTGTGTTTTTTTTATATGAACGAATAATAGTGTTGGACCTTTCAAAGGGGTACCGATACATTACAAGGAAGTGGTAGGGAGCTGGAATACCCGCTTCCCCTACACTAATTGTTAGTGTAGCGTGCTCCTATCCAAGAGGACAGGGTTCAACCATGACAGGATGCACTGTTTGTCTGGATTCCACAGAATAATGTTAATATGTGCGCCTCGTCAGGGCTATCCGCATATTTACCCTGATATGATAGGAAGGAGTAAGGTAGAATTTAGAGGAAATGTATTTACATTTTCGTGGATGTGTGGGAAACCATTCAGTAAATATACACATCAATACAACTGGCAGGGATTTGAGGCCCGACCTCCTCCTTACCAGTAAATCAAAAAATACGCTTTATTTCTCGTTCCCACAGGTGTGAAGGAATGTAAGAATCATGACAACCTTCTTATTCTAGTCCCTAAACTCCCTCATAGTCATCCCAAA
The DNA here is from genome assembly GCA_902151455.1 of Timema bartmani. Lineage (NCBI taxonomy): Eukaryota > Metazoa > Arthropoda > Insecta > Phasmatodea > Timematidae > Timema > Timema bartmani. The sequence goes on from CABFWB010000860.1 coordinate 80,379, forward strand.
CTAGTATTATTCTGATAGGAAGAAACTTATAGACAATATACCATTTTTGCAGTCAATATTGAAAGCATTTTACTTTGGTAGTGGTATTATTTAATAGATATTGATACTATTTATAAAAAATGTCATCTGTAGATGGCACTACTCGATGTATGATTATATGAAAATGATTTTAGTAACTTTTATAAATATCCAAAAATACCTTCCTGCCAGAATCTGTTTGTAACTGTCTGCTTACCGCCGCCGCAGCTATGGCGACGATGAGGTCACACATGTCTCCTCTAGCAACGCTGATGCAGTTGTCCGCCGCCAGAGTGAACTGCACGGAGACGGTGCAGTGCTGACCCGAGAAGTACACGTCGTCCCCGTCATTCGCCGCGACGTTGACGCACTGGTCGTAGTTGCCCATGTTGAGCGTGTTGCCCGTAACCACTCCTGAGGGCAGCTTCGTCGACGAGTCGAACACTGCGATGGAGGATGAGCATTACAACATTGTACATGGAAGAAAATTTAGGAAGGAAGGATAGGAACAAATATTTTTACTTTCTCTCTATCTTACAGGTAGAGAAAGTATTGTGATCGTCAAAAAAATCGAACTCGAGATTTTGATGAATTTTGACGTTTCATGACTTCCTGAATCCGAAAAAGTGTTTTTTGAATTTCCGTCTGTCTGTCTGTCTGTCTGTCTGTACCTCCAACTAGAGCCTAAACTATTTTACCGATTGAGCTGAAACTTGATATCTAGGGTTTTCATAGGGTTGCCCCGAGGGGTTTTTGGAATTGGATATCTACCCCTAAAATTAAGGGTAGTTTACTGAAGGGAAAAAAGAGAAAAAGTCGATTTTCTCAAAATCGGCTCTAACGATTTTGATTAAATTTCATTTATNTACATTATCTATAATGATAAAAGGAAGTGTCTGTCTATGTGTGTGTGCGATGCCCAGCCAAATATACGGCACGTAGAGATCTGAAATGTTTAACATAGGTGGTCGGAAGGGGGTCCGAATTCACCTCAAAGCCGGATTTTCAAATTATTAATTAGCTTTTTAACTAGGCTATTTTTAACCAATTTTTGATCTGGTTTATAATTACGTTTCAATTTGAAATCGGGCACCATGGGGGGGGAAAGATGGACTTATATAATTCTTATATCATAGTGGGTCACGGGCAACGCCGTACGGGATTGCTAGTTTACAATAATCTCACCCGGCTGCATCAGGCTGCTGACCGTGGGTGCTGGTGGCTCACTCGCCCTCTCTTATCACGTACATGTTTATTTTAAGATTAACTATCACGCCCCCTTCACTCCCTCCCGAACCCCTCTACTGTCACAAACATTTTTTTTTTGTTTTTTTCATTTGCATTATATTTTAAATCTTAAATGCCACATTGTATCTTAGGATGTCCTGGAATTTAATGACAACTTTTTTCTTCATTTAAAAAGTTTGTTAGATAATGCCACCATGCTCGTGACAGATATTCAGGAATTGTTTTTATCACTGGGTGAATAAAATTGAATTTTATGTTTGTACTGTGGCAATATTTTATTAATTTTTGCAAACAAAGTTTGCCATAAAAACTGCAAAAACACTGGCCTTTTCTCATGTCCAATACCATCCCACCTTAAGTCTTGTGCTGATATAATCGTTGTGTTTTAGGAAAGTGCACGTTAAATCCCTCAAATAAAATAGCTCGAAAAAATTCTTCGAAATCTGCTTCCTTTCTTTAGTTTTACCGAACATTTTGATGAATGCCTAAATGTTTACATTAAACATCTATTGGAGGTGTTTGAACATCTTTTAATTGAGTTAAGGACGTTTCCTAAGCCTACCTGTGACGTCACGCAGGTCAAGATAGGATTTCCCATGTTAGTTAATTTACGTTTTATTCGGCGAGTTTTATAGATATAACGTTGAAACAGAAACCATAAATTCTTAAATAATTCAGAAAATAGTCCTATAGTGTCAAAAAAATATTATTTCTATCTTTAAGTAGTTTTTTGTAAAAGTATATTTCATAAATCCTCTACAACTGAGGTGGGCAACCCTGTCGCCAAGCTCCACACGTGACGAATTGGCCATAAAAGTGTGGCTAGTTTGAATTTACCAGCTATCACAGTGAAATAAACTTTTTTCCTGACAGTGTATGATTATTATAACTTGTAAAAAAAAGGTCGAATTTCGCATTAAATTGTCTTACAGTTTAAATTTGTACATGTTTAGTTATTTGCGTCTGGCAGTTGTGAGTAATCAAATTGTACATGTCTTGCATAAACTTGTTCTAGCAGCGTGTGTTGTTTTGAATGTTCAATTGATCAATATAATTTATCAAGCTTTACATGGTGTGGCGAATTTCCCCTCTCATTCGCCACAACTGCGTTTCCTATGCTCTATAACTTAGGTTGGTCACAAAAATAGCCTATAGGAGTCTTCTTGCCAGGATGTAGATTAAAAATGTCCATGGTAGCATATGTCTATCTAGAATAGGAAAAACTAAAAAGATAAAATTAAAAAGAAAGTCATGTTTTCAAGGCGCAAATATTAAAGTGACTGTAAACTCGTTAGAGGAAGAGGGAAAGGGTTATCAGCACACAGACAAGAGCCCTCTCAGGATGAACTTCTCATTTTCTTCCCTCTATTTCTATTTTGTACATTGGTCTCTAAGTGTGATAGAGCTTAGACTACTTATTTGCGTCAAATTAAGATGCAATAAACCTCGTAAAATATATTCGAAATATCCAAGTAGGCAACGTCGTTAAGGGGGTATGGCCGAAAATTTTATCATTGGGGAAATTGAAGTCTTCCCTTTCACGGGGATGAATTACAGTAGGCTGATATTGATTTTAGTTATATAATTAGGTTAGTGTGTAAGTTGTATAGTGTAGTCAGTCAGAAAGTGCACGTTAATAAGCCTACGCATAATTATAAACATAGTTTGAAGAAAACAATTTTAATGAGTTGTTTATTTTATAGTTAGTTTTGGTTAGTAAGCTCTATATTTACGACTTGTGCTATTTGATATATTTTGTTATTAGTACTAGAGGAAATGGGGAAATCTCCTCCAGTGTATTAAGTCGGGATCCGAACCCCGAACCTCTTGTACTAAGCTCAAAATTGAGTTTAACGTCTTAGCAACCACTCAGCCACCGCTTTATTTTCTATGAGGAATCAGGATAACAAAGGTATTTTTAATTAAATGCACCCTCATTAGTCTGAGCACTGGATGGTAAGCTAATTTGTGAAAAATAAATAGCTACTTCGGTCGAGTGTAAATAATTATTTATTATTGGTCTCGGGAATCTTAGTCAAAAACGCTATCGACTCTAACAAACTAGCGAGTCTCTATAAATTGACTATGAAATGATTATTATAAAATATAGAAAATATTTAAAATGTTGATTCACCAATAAGACAACCTTTTTCACACTAATTTCCATTATCGACCAACTGTTTGTACCCCAAAGTTTTTATGTGACGTCACAGCTATTGATAACATCATAGCAGATTAATAAGATGCTTATCTTGTGTTACTTTAAAACTTTTTATTAGGTCAACTGAGAAGTTTATCTTTAAGTACCAATGCTACGACGTAGATAAACGCAACTCAAATATGCCATAACTACTGTATCTAACAACATCATAGAGATAAATTATACGGAAAGACGAACCGGTAGCCATATTTACTATAAAGAACGAGACCCTTATATAATAATTTTTCTTGGTCCTTTTTTAGCATCACGTCTTACTACCAATTTGGGTTGTACACTTATGTACTAATTACGCTAACGATTCTATGGATTAGTAAGGTTATATTTAAAGGAAGTGTAACCGCATTTGTGTGGAGGGAGAGGGTAAAATCGTTTTGGAAAACAATCTCAGTACAGCCGACCGAGATTTCAACCTTAATCTCTCCATCATCGGCAGTCTAATCTACTGCAAGAGTAGCACCTTAGACCATGCGGCCACCAAAGTGTGAGTGCTTTTTGCTAGTGACTGTTATGGCTCACTTCATTTTGGGGTGTGGCCGCTTGGCAGTGCTGAAAGCATCTGAAGAACCCCATCATTTGTATTATATCCCGTTGACCAAAATAGGCACATCGACGACATCACCGATGTATGTAAACACAATAATAAATAATGTAGCATGTAAATAGGGAGTCCATCGGAATATTAACCAAGAGATAACGTAGTAGCAAGATAAACTACCAACACTTAAAGATAAATATTACAACCTTCCAATGGTCCGCTTACCTGACTCATGAGGTCAGAATAAAATTGCTGCTATAATAATATTATATTTAGTAAATATTGACATTAACCTCGTTTTATTAATTAATCGCGTTCAATCATACGGAAATCTTTGACAGACCCAAAGTCATATTACTTTTCTATATATCCATACATAACATTTCATAATAAACATCATATTTCAAATTGTTCTTACAACATTTAAAAAACAATCTTTTTCAAATCTTCAAATAACTCAAAGTATATATTGTGAAATGTAATTTTACCAAAAAATAATGTATATATAAATAACTACATATATGAGCTACACATTAATAATTTTATACTATAGATAAAAAACTGAAGTAGCTATTTATCTTACATTTTCCCAAAAGTCAAATAAATAATTTATTGGTGTATTTAACATGGACGGATATAAACTAAATTTTATTCAAAATAATACATGTATAACATTTTGAGTTCCAAGCAATTATTTAGCCTATAAGAATATATTGGGAAAGCTTAGATAAATACTAGCCACAGGTATTTTTAATACAGCAGATTAAACAATGATAATATATTTTTAAATTGATATTTACTCACCATAGTCTTTCCAAAGATTACTATTAATATCTTAGATGCCCTGCAAAATAATTCTAATAGACAATAGTTTAAACAATATTGTGCTAATATCCCCTTTAGTCATACAATAATAAGGTTTTAGTTGGTTATTTATGGCTGGTTAGCAGATTCATTGAAAACTAATTCTAAAAATCATCTTACCCACTTCAGTGGTAAAATAATTTAAGGCGTCACTCTCGTAATATGCTGGACTGCTGTTGACAGGGAGATCAGATTTCGAATCCCGGTACTGAGGGTGGATTTCCTTAATGGTTTTTCACTCTCTCTCCACGCAAATACTGGTAGATTTCCTCTAAATTCTAAATTATTGATCACTATTTCATTTGCTAAACTACTGTGTGAGTATAACCTTAATTGGTACTAAGACCTAAGACACGGCAAAAAAATAACAAAATAGTCATCCTGCCAGATTCGGTAGTCGAATGGTTGAAAGCGTCATTCTCGAAATCGACTGGTCTTCCGTTAACTTAATAATAATAATAATAATAATAATAATAATAATAATAATAATAATAATAAGCACTGCGTCTTACTACCCGTCCGGGTTATACGCTTAAGTACTAATTACGCTAATGGGTTAGGAATTGGGAATGTTGAATATAAAGGAAGTGAACCCGTATTTGCGTGGAGGGAGAGTGGAAAACCATTTAGGAAAAACCACCCCAGTTCACCCAAACGAGTTTCAAACCTCGATCTCCCCATCCTCGGCAGTCTAGCGCAACACGAAACGAGTGCGTTAACTAACTACGCCACCGAGGTGGGTCTTCCTTTAACGGGGGAGATAAGATTTTGAATCCCGGTTGGGTGCATTTATTTTTCCTAAATAGTTTTTCACTCTACTTACATGCAAATGCGGGCATATTACCTATTACTTCTACCCTCCTTATTTCTACCACACTAGAGCAATTAATTTGTATGTGTGTAATCCGAACGCGTATTGAAACGCGCTGAAAGACAACAACAACTTTAAGAACCCATTTTAAAACTCCAACTTGTCAAAATAAATCAAGTAGCTTACTGTTGATCGCCCAGTCTGTGTAGTTGGCCAGGTTGTTGAGGTAGTAATGGATGTGATTGCTGCACTGGTCCGATATTTGATCACTGGGTGACACCAGTGCGAACGGCTGTACGAGTACTTCTTGAAGAATATCCGCGATTGGTCTAGTGTATGTGGAAGTCGCCAGAACCGAATCCAATTCCTTGGGAATGTAGCTTAGAGTAGAGACGAAATGATCGCTTAGCGATAACACAATCGTCGTAAACATACCCATTGCAAAGGTGTTCATGTTTTTTTTTAAATGTATTTGAGTGAGAAACTGTTCTTATGTCCCTAACAACAGTTTAAATGCGCACCTTAATTTAATATTTTTGCCTCCGTCGACTTTGTTTGGACAAAAATTGTTTATTAAATAATATCGGTAAATACAAAACTAGTTTATTGGTATACGACAAAACATTAGTATAGTAATTGATTTTTAATAAATTAATTTTATAGATATTTGATTTATCAATTTTATATAAACTACCATTAATTTATTGAATGATTAACTATCTTTAATTTATCTAATTATTTATTTTAATAAAACTAGCATATTCCCAATTTAAGCTTTTATGGTTTAAAAAACTGTTTATTTCAAAAATAGGTTAAATAACATTAATTTTTACAAATAGTCAGTTAAGTCAGCAATAATCTTGGGAAAAAAGTCAATCCCATTAGTTTAGTTCTGCGAGAGTCCTAAAATTAGCGAGATACACTACTGATAACTTAAACCATTATATTAGTACACGTTCTATAGAGCAACTATTAAAAACCATAAACCTAATACAAAATAAACTCCGCGTATTGAACGACGAAACTCTACTCTCTTGCGAAATAACACTACTTAACCGTGAGTGCAATCTTGAAATGCAATATTTACATGAATGCGTAGAAAGTAGTCCTCTGATAACCGTTGACGTCGAGTTGATGAGGACACGTCAAGAAGTTTTACAATATATTTCATACGCGCTCAAAATACGTAGATTAAAAGTTTAAAAATCCCCGATAAATTATCCAAGAGTTCAAGTTCGACACCCAGTCACTGTCAAGAAGATAGAAATCCAGTCCCCATGAGATGCTACCTGTATCGTACCTCAAACGATTATGTTGGTTAGTACTTCTTCGGAGTATCTTATATAGCACTTTGTGATACCTGACCCTCAAACTCTAATGGCTCTAAGTAAAAAAAACCACAAGAATGACACTCGAAGATGACCGTATAGATCTATTGCAAATTTTTCTTAGGTAATAACAATAGATGAGCTATTTATTACATCGAGTTCATTGTATCTTGTGAGAAGTGGGGCTAGTTTTAAACACAGGTAGGTGATTACCTTGAACTTAACAAAAGTACAGGTGTATGTGAGGTGAAGAGGAGGAGGGGGTGGTCATAGACTTTCAATCTCGTGCTTCCCCCTCTCCTTTCTCTTTATGCTTTCCCTCTCTTTCAATCAGTTACTCCCCACTCTCACCATGCCAAGATGAGCAATTTTGAAGGGGTTTTATCCGCCGCAAATCATAATTACAATATTAGGAAATACTTGAGTAGATTATCTTGGACGTAATCTTTTTTTTTATTTTTTTACAAAGTTCAATGTCCTTTACGGCAAATATCTATGTCACAGGACTCGACCATGGTCAAGATCGTTATCATCATTGTGCTTCAGACAGTAAACGATGATCTAAGAGATAGTTTGGTTCGAATACTGGTAGAGTCGGAATATCTTCACGAGGTAATAAATCAAGCCGGTTACTATTGATTTGGAATTGAGAAGAAAGTTCCCAGGCGCTGACAGCCCAACTTGGCGTCAAACGTCTTTAGAAAAACAATTGAAAACACACAAGGACTAAACGACAAGCTCATTTTGTCTGGTTTGCCGGTAATGGTAGGTCAAGGTTTGAATCCTTACCTTGTATACTAATTTTTTTTCAATTGTACTCCACTGCAACTCTAAGCTCGACCTTCCTCATCGCTAGCCCACTAGCGTAGTTTAAGGCGGATAGCCCTGATGGGTAGTAAGACACTAGTTTTTTGACTGGATGCTATTATAGCGCTAAGAAACTGTAAACTCCCTCTGAATATAAACATAATCATACATTCATATCAAAGCTGTAAATCTGCCCAGTTAAATATTAATTTTACCAATTTTGAAGAATATATATGCTATAGGGGACGGTGGTGGATTGGGAACTTTTATGTAAGAGATTGATGGATTGGGCCCCATCGATTAGTCTAGGAAGATTATAAACGTATAGATTGTGCACTTCATAGTATAATATTAATTGGAAATGAATACAATGAATCGCCAGAAGACTAAAGTTCAGTATAACACAACCGACTGAACGTTAGCTTCTGTATAAAGTATGCCCGAAATAAAATGAATTCTTAGTGAAAGAGGGAACAAGGTTAGGTTATGGTAAGCTAGAATAGGCTAGGTTGAATTGGGCTCAATCTACCTTGGGTGGGAAATCGTACTTTGAGGGTGGGTGGAGGGAGGGGGGATACCGTATTGCTAGGTAGTAGGGTCCAATCCACCTTGGGAGGAAAATGTTGGTGTTTGCCTGGGATAAAAAGCAGTGCCCAGTATACTTAATGCTTACAATATTTTTAAGTAAAAAGTACTACAATAATTATTTTCTTCACGTTTCATTACTCGTCCGGGTTAAACCCATTTAATTAGTCTTTTTGTAATATTTTATAAATAAAAGCTACAATATGTTCAAGACGTACAGTAATCCATCAATTATTATTTGAGGGTTTTGATTAAATGTACCGGCATTTTCATGAATATATAGTACAATTTAGAGGGGAAACACTCTTAGTACACCCGGCCAGATTTCGAACCCTGACCTTTCTGTCATTGGTGAACCAGACTACAGTCCATTTGCCAAAGAAGTGGTGGTAGCTGACAGCTAGCAGAATATTTCTATTGCAAACATTGGTTGGAAGTCACCAATGTGGAAATAGTTATTATTTCCTTAGTAATATAATATTACCAATCGAAAGTGTTAATAAATGCTTCTTATGATAATTCCCTAAGGATTATTGTATAATTGGATTTTTCTTTACAAAAAGATTGTTACTTTTTTACCGCGGTTGTGGCAACAAGAGATATTGTAATGCATAAAATAATAAATTAAAATTTATATTTATTATATTCACACTTGTATCTTCTTATAACTGGCCACCAAAATATATGTTTTTTTATAACTTAGAGAAAGAGCCATGCAAAATATTAATTTCTAAATAAAACATTTTTTATTTTGTAAGCACATGTTCACTAACACAAGCAAAAACGGCTTGTATGACGTCATCAATGGCCCTTATTTCGACTGATCTAGTCTGGTCTGGTTCGACATCTTAATTCATGAAGAGAAGGCAGCCTTTTTAGAAGCTATCGTTTGGAAATAATTTTTAATTGAAATACAGATGTAATTTCTACAAATAAGAACCATACAAAGGGTAATTTTCGTTAAGTTCGTATTTCATTAACGCTTATAATAAATAAATAATTAAAAACCAATTGTTTGTTGTGAAAGTTTTGGCTGCCAGAAGTGACAGCAGCTCACCACATGGTCTTGCAGATCATCTGATTTGGCGAATGAATACATGCGATTAGATCTGGTAGCTTTTACTACCTATCACTTATTTACACTCCTACCATACATGGGGTGTAAATGAACATGACATTTTAGTCCAAGTGTCCACTGGTAGGGCTACAGATAAAATTAGAATATTTTATCATTCAAAATGTTTGATGTTGCTCAAAACTGTGAACCTTTCCGTTGGTAAACAGTAATTTTAAAAGCGTTAAAAGAAAATGTTTTCTCTCAATTATGTGATACAAGTGTAAAACTACGTCAGCAACTCAACTTAAATAAGACTAATGACCAACGGAAATATTTTTCAAACAAATAATATATTTAAGATATAGACTGAGTTAGATCAATCAGTATAATATGATGAATTGAACGTTTAGCTTACATATAAAATTACTTGAATGTATTACGGTCCATGTAAAATTATTTTAACGCAATCCATAGAAAATTCCCTAATCGTAAAAAAATCCATAGAAAATACCTTAATCATAAAAAAAATATTGATCGTACAAAAATCAAAAGAAAATTCATTAATAGTACAACAATCTTTATAAAATACCTATATCGTATAGCAATCCATAGAAAATACCTTTATTGTACAACATTTCATAAAAATATATTGATCATACAGCAATCAATAGAAATATATCGATCGTACAGAAATACATAGAAAATACCTTGGTCATACAACAATCCATAGAAAAAACCTTGATCGTACAGCAATCGATAGGAAATAATATCTTGATTGTACAACAATCCATGTAAAGCGTCTGGATCATATAAAAATCCATAAAAAGTACTTTGGCTGTACAACAATAGGTAGAAAACACCTCGGTCACACAAACTTAATGGAAAGCGCAACAATACATAGAAAACGCCTAGGTCATACAAGAATCTTAATCAAATGACTTGATAACAAGCCATAAAAATGAAAACGAGTTGGTTGTTAAATATTATTCAAGTTATTTATTAGATTTTGCTATCCCTATAATTTCACTCTTATTAAAAATATCATATTATTTGTCTTTGTAAATTCTACATCTATAATATATTTTTTCACCTTAATTCATAGAGGTAAACTTATATATATAAAGAAAATAATATTTATCGTACCTCAAATAAAATGAATAATTTTAAATTGTATAAAAGTGTCCATCAATAGGTTTTTTTTCTAATATTCTATTTATTACTTTCTAACTCTGCTAGAACAACTAGCAGAAAGGTCAATCCGTGAGTCAGTTGACTCGCCCAATCTAGAAAGGAGAGTAGTGGGGTTTTGGGGGTTTCGGATCGGTAGCTGGGAAAGATGAGAGGGTAGGGGGTTTATCTGTAAAAGATGACATAAAGGGGGTGGGGTAACTTAAGAAGGTGAATGGCTGTATGTAGGTGTAAAGAGTGAAACAGTATGGAGGTAGCTGGGAGTGATAGGGAGGTGGGGGGGGTTCTACAGGGGCTAGTTGTGAATGGGGAGGAGGTAGAGGCTGGAAAGAATCAGGGGGTATGAGGGTAGCTGGAAAGGGTGAGAATGCAAAATTACGCAACCTTTAAAAAACATGTTGTAAGATAAGGTTTTTCATCCTCTCAAGGCTGAAAAAATAGAAAAATAGATTTTTTAAATTTTTCTCTGCTCTCTAATAATATTAGGATTTTTCAAATTTCAATATTTTTAAAACAACGTGATAAATTGACATCATGAAGTTTAGTTGTTCTTTTATATACTAACCATAGATGGAAGGGATGGAACTGGTGAACTTAATATTACCGTGCTAGTGCTAGCAATACCCCTAAGAGATGATAAAAATAAAATAAAAAACAATGATACACTAATCTCCAATGATACCGGTTTTGATCATGTTCGAGCAAGTGGGATAATTCCGCCCACCTATCTTTGTTTGAATTACCTGTAGGCCTATTAATAGACCGGTTACTTCTCGTCTGACCTTGTTGTTGCCGTCAAAATAAGGACGCGGCGAGACGTCAAAGTACACCGTCAAACTGTGACTAATGACCTGGTCGAGGTACACGACCTTTGTAAGTTCTGAGCATTGACTCGCCTGCTACTGTGATATAACAGAAGAATTGTCTTATCCAGGGAGGATATACAATCTAGAGGAAACGTCCTGTGCTTTTCAAGGTATCGGTAACTCCTCTGCTGCTGTGATGTAAGAGAAGACTTGTCTTATCATGGAAGGATATATAATTTAAAGGAAAGGTCCTGTACTTTTCAAGGTATCGCTGACTCCTCTGCTGCGCTGATATAACAGAAGGCTTGTCTTATCATAGAAGGATATATAATTTAAAGGAAACGTCCTGTTCCTTACAAGATATAAAATCCATCCAAGACTGATAAATAAAAACATCTTGGGTTTAGTTGCAATACTTTAGTTGATATATTTAGAAGCTACCTATGCGGTTAAGGGTCCTAGGTTTGATTTTCAACTAGGACTTTACATTAGGTCGGTTTTATTTCACCAAATCGGCAGTGTTGGCTGAAATCTAGTGGATTTTACTGGTGTGCTAAACTCTGACTAGAAAGTCTACGATTTAGTTCTCTTAGTGTTCAGATGTACCGGGATATTTTTGATAAAGTAGTTCTCTCCTCTCTTCAGCTGAATACTAGTATTGATAAAAACAAGATACCACAAAAAAAAAATTCATCCCCCATAGAATAAAAATAATTTTAAAAAATCCTTAATTATTAAAAAATCAACTAAATTGATTTTATAATAGAAGGATATATAATTTAAAGGAAACGTCCTGTTCCTTACAAGATATAAAATCCATCCAAGACTGATAAATAAAAACATCTTGGGTTTAGTTGCAATACTTTAGTTGATATATTTAGAAGCTACCTATGCGGTTAAGGGTCCTAGGTTTGATTTTCAACTAGGACTTTACATTAGGTCGGTTTTATTTCACCAAATCGGCAGTGTTGGCTGAAATCTAGTGGATTTTACTGGTGTGCTAAACTCTGACTAGAAAGTCTACGATTTAGTTCTCTTAGTGTTCAGATGTACCGGGATATTTTTGATAAAGTAGTTCTCTCCTCTCTTCAGCTGAATACTAGTATTGATAAAAACAAGATACCACAAAAAAAAAATTCATCCCCCATAGAATAAAAATAATTTTAAAAAATCCTTAATTATTAAAAAATCAACTAAATTGATTTTATATTGTATAACTAACTGTCAACTCAGTTGTAAAGAAAAACAAAAAAAAACTAAACATATTTAAATATCTTAAACATCTTTTTCCAATAACTAAATCCTTAAAATAAAAATGAGATAAAAATAGAGCACCCCCTAAAACCAAATTAAAAGTAACTAAACATAACGAGCTTCAAGGCATTTGAAATATTAAATTACCTATACAACGAATATCATGACAATATTTAATATTGTGAATATAAGATCAAGAACTAATTCCAAATAGCCAGCCTTATTATGTTTTCTAAAATTTAATATTTTAAATCAGTGATAGTAAATATTAACACAAGAATGTATTGAAATATTGTTAGTCAAATATAAACAATATGTTCTTTATTGCTTGGCTTAATGTTGCTAGTTCCTCTCTATGATGTATCCTCCAATGCAACTGTGAGAAATACCAAGATATCGGTCAGTGATACTCGATTTATCTCGGCTGTAGTAGATCTCCTGATGACAAACACCTCTTCAAATTTACCCAAAGTACATTCACAGTGTTTTCAACCTTTTCTTTCAAAGACATTGAAAAATAAACTAGTCGAATTGTCATAGGAATAATCTTAGGTGACAGTTCAAAAAGCTAATAAGTACTTTCATGCATTCATACACAAAGATACGGGCTGTTTAACTATCAATTTTGACTGACGGTGTAAATTTTGAAAGCTGTCAAGGCCGGTTCACACTGAAAGCTAAGCTAAGCTAAGATTGACTTTGCTAACGGTTTAGAAAAATAGCGGACCGTACATTTAAATGTGTTGGTTAACACAGAAAGCAAAGCTAAGATAAGATATGCTTTGCTACGCCGCACTATGTTTTTCCGATCGCTGGTCGGGCAATCTTTCCATCTTGAGCCATATTATTACGTTGCGCATGCGCATAACACAGATAGGGAGGGCTACGCGTTTAACAGACGCAGTGCTAGATTGTTGAAAATAACCAAAGAAGTGACTACATTTTGTTTTCAGTTTGTTTAACGTGTATTTAAGTAATATTCTATTTAGGTTTTATATCTGATAAAGGTTTCATATTAAAATCGAACCGTTAATTGAACAAGTCAAACCTCCACCTCCTAAATTTTCTTCATCTTCCAAAACAGCTGCTGACAGCAGCATCTTCTCTTCCTCAGTACTATCATCTGAACTTAAACATGACATTTTGGAGAACGCCATAACTTAACTTCACTTGAGCAGAACATAAAGAAAACACAATGAATTCAGAAAGGAAAAGAGGAACCATAGCTTAGCTAAGTAATGAGTGGGAAACCAAATTGACAAAACCTTAGCACAGCATAGTATAGCTTAGCTTAGCACTCTGTGTGAATAGGCCTTAAGAGCTAAGACTAATATAGGGACATTTTGGCAATGCTGGCAACGCTACATTAATTTGCTACATATCTGTTTGGTCAATAATAATATATTTGTATACCGATAAGTCTGGCAGCATGTTAGATTATCCTGGCCGACTAGGGGTGGTATGCAAGACCGTTAGTGAAGCTTAGTGGACCGATAGTGTGGTCCCAAGCACACCATCTCTCCAACTTTTAACGTATGAAGTGTCCATTTAGCATCCACTTAGTCAAGTTCTTGCATACGGCTCAATCCCACTTACCCAATCATACTTTATTTCGACGCTGTGGTTGTACACTTTCCCATGAGGTAGATAAATACTTTCCTTCCTTTTCTTTTCTCATTTGCCTTAAAATCAAATATTTTTACAAACTCATTTGTAAACTTTGAAGATTATATACTGTTATGGAGAGGTATATATCATTTTAACCAGTGGGGAATTTAATCTCACTACCACGGCACCACCCACTTAAATTTTTTATTAAAAAATACTCGCAACAGTTTTTATATAAAGAACTGTTTTAAAATAACAAAATGTATTATTGATGTGTATGAGAAAGATTGTTCTCAAACCTGTGAAACTCGAAAAACTTAATTCAAACAAAGTAAAAACCCATTTCACATTGTCATGTAGTATTACGGAAATACAACATTACGGAAGTGCCCCAAGCTGTGGCGACACATTGTAACATCTAGCCCCGTGGGGGTTATTGAGTATGTTATATGTTATATTTGAATCATGCCACCACATTTGGAATAAACTTTACTAACGTCACGTTTGTGATGTCACAGTTTTGGTGTTGAGTTATATTATTACTAATCATACAAATGAAATTAACTCTGAAAATGTCAATAATACCTTCATTTAACTTAAAACACATTAATAAATTCCTCTGTTATAAATTATTAATACATCAATCGTGTGATTCGATATCACACATGAAAAAATTTCCCAGCTTGGGTTGACCATGTAACATTATGAAGTATCTTCCGCGACAGGGAGTAATTGTATCAAATTAAAATCAAAATGAAATGCCTACACGCCTTGACCGTACCTACATTCAAGAGATCTCCTCAGAGATTGGGGGCTAGATTTCATCCTTGAAGACGCACCTCGGGAAAATATTCCATTGTTCCCAACCTTCCAGAATATTCGATACGCATCCCACTGTTCTCTTGCCTCCTTGCTTCAGAAAAGAAGACCCCAGCTTGCCTGGCTAAGAAAAGTACAGTAGTGTGTTGCAATATTCGAAATCTCTTAGAATCAGAAATAAGAGTAAAATATTATTTAATTTGGAGTATTATAAGATATTAAACTTATTATATATGAATTTAAGGAGCAGATAAAATATATTTCTTCTTCTTTATAACAGCTTCCTTCGTGACTGTTCATTCGCAAAAGAATCAACCATATCATTATAGTTTATACGTCTCGTGATCTCTGATCCCATTGTAAGAACCAGGTGAGGCGATTGGGAGACATCGTGGACTGAAGGTAATTTTTACTCGTCGCATCACTGAAAAATATTTCTATGATGAACAATTTGATGCAGGTCTGCATAAGAAGATATTAAGTGCGATGTCAACGTAAGGCTATACGTCTTGCATGACTTTACAGTGAATCATTTGGCAGAGCTGTAGACTTGTTATTGGGTGTTTATACAAACTTTACAGAAATCCAAAAAAGATTAAGAGATTCATTTGAAATTATTCTGAATCTGGCAAGTTTTCTTTAGACTCATTACTCAACCTGTCAGCGTTTTTAGCCATTTATTCAAGATCCGTTGTAGCTCCTTTAGTAGAAAAAAAACAACTCAAGCTCAACATAAAATACGTTATTTAGGTGTTCCAACTGTGCAAAAATTCTGTCAACTATGATGAAATAGGTAACTCATTACTCAACCTGTCAGCGTTTTTAGCCATTTATTCAAGATCCGTTGTAGCTCCTTTAGTAGAAAAAAACCAACTCAAGCTCAACATAAAATACGTTATTTAGGTGTTCCAACTGTGCAAAAATTCTGTCAACTAGGATGAAATAGGTATTGCTTTTAAAGTTACTCTACCCATTGAATTCTGTTCCACAACCCCTGTGTTTCATCGGGTGGGTGTGTTCTTTTATTTTTATTTTGTTCATTATATCTTCATACTCTATGATAAATGACTTTACAAAAGCAGCATTTTCATATACGTATGTTAAAATGTTCCCTAATACTCTGGACATAGTTTGTCAGTGAATCATAGTTTTGCGACAGCAGAAAATCAACGTCAGCTGCTTGGAGTTTATTGGTAAACTCTGATTTTGGTAGAAAAAAACAGTAGCTGGTAGTTACTTAAGTTATTAAAACCATTTAATATATTCATACATCAAGTCATGTTATCTGCAGCGGTCACTTTTTATACATGTTACCAATGCCTATAAATTAACACAAATATTAGCGTAAAATATCAATGTGGCCACAAATAAATATGTTTGAATGTTTTAAACTGTTCTTCCAACCAAAATCAAAGTATAGAAATATTGAATCTGTGTAGTAAATCCCATATTAAAGAAAGAACAGCAGTTTCAAGGCGCTGCACTTGGAGGAGGTTACTCGGAGCTTCCCATCATCTTTACCAATGGACGTGAGTGCCTCAATAACTTCAATACAGTCTTTATAAAGACTCTTTCACGCGTCACGATTAATTTTTAACAAGAAATATCCTCGGTGAATGGAAAGTGTAAGGCCGACAAGCGGCACCCAAACAACAAAACTGTCACAGTCACGGTTTGACATTCTCATGATGTGCCAACGAACGTCTTGTTATAATTATTTTCACGCCCACAATTTTGCACCATCAGCAATGTTGCCACCCTAGAATATATCCCAATAAGCCCGTGTGTAAATTCACGCCTGACTTTAACCAAATTGTATTTGAACATAATAGTGAAAATTGATCATTCAAACCTCAAAATTATCTGAGCTCCATTTAACAGTGTATCTTACGAACAGAAAATGGAGCTTTGTTCCGAAATGTTTTAAGCAAACAGAGATTTGGTAGCTAAGGGATTTTTTTTAAATGTTTTTATGCACCAGGTAATATTACCCATCTGGGCTATCAGTATTTAACTACATAAATTAGGTTGCGATTACCTGCATTTGCGTGGACGAAAATCGAGACGTAAACATATTTTTAAAAAATCCTTTAGTACACTCGAATGGGATTTAAACCTCGATAATTCCACCGCTAGAAAACCAAACTAGACCAGCTGAACGTTTAGCCTGTGTGCCCGCCGATGCGGGTACCTTAGAGAATGAGTAGGCCGGATGACAGATAGGACAGTTTACTATATAATCTATGTTTATTTTGAACAGGTCGGCAGAACTTTGGTAGAGTTTTGGCTGTCTTGTCTTTTTCACAAGGTTAGGTTCACTGCTTGTTATTCGCATACTTGGAGATTGGTTGACTCCCTGAAATAGACTACAGATAAATACCTAAATTAAGATGTATTATGCCATTTAAAGACCAAAAACATTTTACAGCTTGCGAGATTAAAACGTATTGTGTCTGTAAAAAATAAAAAAAAGCTTGCTATGCTAAATGGTCACACACTTAATTATTATTATGACAAGTTGAACATATATTAATCATTTCTTTTTATAGTGCTTATTAAAAGAATTAACTAGAATTTGACGAGTATTAATAATTTTCCCAGACATCTCAAATCATCAAAATCATTAATAAATTCTACTAAATGTATTCTCGAAAGGCCCAACATTTTTTGATTATGCACCCCAAAATCAGTAAAAATAAAGAGGATGCACCCTCAATATGTATAGTATGAATTTATAAATATTAAAAGTATACATTTTTAAGTATTTGATTTTAAATTTATCAATTAAACACCTCTATAATTATATAAATCACATGTTAAATGCATACCATGAAAGATAGCAGGTTTACCTTGCTTAATTCCACCATGGTGTAGCTTATAAGATAGTGCCATAGTGTAGTCAGTTAAGGTAAGCCTACATCCTTTCAGACTAAATGAAGTGAACATTATAGAACATACACACAAAATATATTAAAATAAGATTAACCTTAAGTACGTATAAAGTGAACGCCTATGGCCACGTATCTTATAATAATAGTAAAACCTAATTTATTTTTTTATATTTCCTTCCCCCCAGGCTACAATGGTTGGATAGAGCTTACCCCCTTGTCGATACCCCTTTTATAATACGTGTAGAGTTCAAGAGTTACTTTAAAGTTGTTCTGTATTCTTCAGCCTCAGACTTGAAAAATTTGTGAATTTACGTTTATTTTGAAAATGAAAAGACATTAAATAAAGCTTTGGATTCATCCATATAGAATATATTATATTCTACACGGATGAATCCAGAGCTATTTTTTTAACACGAGAAAAGGGCGAAGCCATCGTGAGCGGACTTTAAAATTTGCTCATACAGCGCTCTCTATTTATATGCAACGTGCATTACATTTATGTAGAAAGAGTAGGCGATTTCTAGGGGGTTTACAGTATTTTTTATAAATTTTAGTATGGAAGCTTAGGGGAAATATTCTAGATTCAAGGATTTGATAAAATATCGAATTCAATTTTTTTTAAAATGAACATAATTTTAGATTTGTCAAATTTTAGATTTGAATTTATTTTGGAACTCCTATACTGTTTATTGATAGCTTAGCCCGACATGACTGTAGAAAGCACTTAACAATCAAAGCCCAGATCATTAATGTACCACTTAACAGAGTGTATTTATAGCTAAACATGTTAACATATATTTACTATTATCATTTTCTATCGAAAACTAAAAATTAATATTGTAAAGCAAACCTCTGATGTTGAATATGTTTTCTAAGGTTAACATTCGAGTTCGAAATTCGGAAGTAAAATTAAGATTCAAATTCTTAAAATAGTAGAAAATGTTTAAATAAATCATAAAATTAATTGAAAAAACCCCAACAGAAATGAGTGATGAGCTATTATCTTTACAATTTTACATATTCAAAAAAGTTAATTACAGTACTAATTCCTTGTTCAATGGCAGAAGTTAATTTTTGCTTCCTGCAAGCCATATTGTGCTTGTCCTTGTTCTTATTTTGGTATAGAATAATTATTGTAGAAAGGAACGTTTTTAAAATACTAACACATTGTTTGGAGTCAACATTATTTTATATAACGTTCCTTTATTAGTAGTATAATCTATATAATGAAAGGAAAATCCCATTCTCTGACTCGCTCACTTATCACCATATTTACCCAACTACTAGGCCTGGAAACTTAAAAGTTTGTGTGAAGGTACCTTTTAGGCTCTATGAAAGAGATAAGACAGCGTTTTGAGAAATTTGACCTCCATTATTAATTATTTTTAAAATTCACTTAAGTATATAATGAACTAGCGGACACAGGGCCTTGACATTTATAATTGAAGGTCCCTCTCTAAAATTGGGGGAGATATCGTTGAGGATTTTTCAGTTTTTATCTCCTAAGGGACATAGAAAAAGGTGAAAAATCTCAAGTCCCCCAATTTCAATGAAATTTGATATCCGGGAGTTTTTCGGGTCGTAGAATACGAGAATGACATTAATTTCTGTTCGACACCTACACGATGGGTGCCGAGGAATGGACACAGGACGGGATAGCAGGGCTCACAATTTTCAAAATTAATAGAAACAATTAAATCAGTATAAGATAAGTTCTTATTTAAATCGGACTGTACTGTACATACTTCCACGTATTAAATATTAATCATAACGAAATTAATAATAAAGGTTTGTGGGCCTAGGAACAAAAAGGTAAGTTTAATCCACTGCACCGTTAGGTACCACTGGCTTATCACCCAACGATTGCTTTTATCAGTTTGTGAAATAGAAGGAGAGAGGGAGTTTACATAACAATATAATATTTCATGTGAATATGGTAATGTAATGAGCACAGGGCAAAGATCTACATTTAAATATACAAATAGGCGGCTCACTTACATCACTTAAAGATTGGAGTTAAAGTAGGATTCTGCCCCCTTAGAGTTAGTTAATGCATCACCCAATATGGTCTGATTGCCAAACCCTTCCTTCACCTCTGACAAGATGTGTATTAATCACAACTTGTGAATGTGAGGAATGCCAGGCCTCCACCGTAGTTCGGATCCCACGTTAAACTGTAGGTCCTCCATTTCATCTCACAATCACCCTACCATTGCACATTAGCGTAAGTGTGTATAACCCGAACGGGTAGTAAGACGCGGTGCTAATAATAATAATCACCCAATAAGTTAAGTGCAGCACATAACTGAAGTTAACGTTACGTAGTGGACAAGATTACATTGTAAAACTGCACTGTTAAACCCTCTAATGCTAGTGACTCCTTAAAGAGGAACTTAGCTCTTTCTAAAATGAAAGGCATCACAAATAGAATAAATCTATGTAGTTACTATGATATAGAACTAGTGGTGAACTAGAACAGTTACAACATCACAAGTTCTGACCTCATGGGGAGCACAGCTAGAAAAGTGTCCCGTTAACGAGACCCGAAGTTTTATAACAATACTAATGAGAATAAAATAAACCAAGCTCATATTTAAGGAGGTATGGTTGCAACCATGTACGTTACGTACATAACTTGAGCAGTGGCGTAAATTACACCCCCGCAGACCCCGCAGTGTGGGGGCCCAATAGGCTGAGGGGCCCATACATTAGACATAGTTGCCAGTTGAATAAAAATCAGATTTAAAAGTATGCAGTTTATAAACAGTTTGTTTACAGTGCTTACACAAAAATTTTTGCTAACAGCAACAGATGAGGAAGTGACTAAGAAATCATCCATCTTGGTTAAGGAGTACGAAGAAGACCTTAGTGATGATTTAACCTACGAGGTAAATAGTTTTTGAACAGCTTTGAAAAGTGAAATTTAAAATAAATTATCAATGCGACAGTTAGCTGATCTATTGTTTCTTGAACTTAACATTTTGGCATCAAGCTCGCCAGATCTGTGTACTGCTTTTCTTTTGTTTCTTACTCTAAGTTACTGTTTCTACAGCTGAAAGATCCATTTCGAAGTTGAAGTTGATAAAAAAACTATTTAAGAAGTACCATGAGTCAACAAAGGCTTTGTGCTCTCAGTGTATTAGGTATTGAATGTAAAAAAAGCACGTGGCCTCAACCAACATTAAGTAATTACATTATTTGCCTCTCGAAAAGCCAGAAGGGAAATCGTTTATTCAGCTTGACTTGACTCAATATGAAAAAGTGTTGGATGGCTATTTAGTAATAATACATATAATTTTCAGTTCCTAAAGTAAAGTAGTAATTTTTTCATATTTCTAACTTGGAGTTTGTATTTTTATTCCCATTCCAACCTCTTAGTTACGTTAGCTGAAATCGCTCAAAAAGTAAAGAGGTCAGGGGGACAAAATGTTTCTGGCGGGGGTGCCCAGTTAAAGAAAGTTACGCCACTGAACTTGAGAGACTCTACTAGAGGCCAAGTAATTTTATACAAATATTTCCATAGGAATCTAGTACATCCGATTACTTTGCACGATTGTGCCCGTTACTGCTGCTCGTCAAGCTAGGTGGTCAAACTCCAACGATGTATGCTTAGATAACCACTTTTTTTAAATGTTCTGTGCGTGTGTTGACCTACTGACACACTTATTGACTAACAAGGGATCTGATAAGTTTTTTTTTTCATATCCATATTTCTTATCGGTCATGGCACTCAATAATTGTCAACACGGTTATTTTCTTCACGATGATGAAAGATTTTTTTTATTTGCTTGTATAACGTCATAAAATATTCAATAAGCGAGTTAAAGTTTAGTTATACTTTTTCAAAAAATTATAACATCCTTAATTATATTGACTAATTTCAAGCCTACAAAATATTAAAATCAATAATAATTATAATTAAATACAAAAGCTAAACCATTTATATTTTACTAATCAAAAATAACAAATTATTAAATAAAATTATTAAAATTAATCAACTAAATTAAATTCACTTCTTAAAAAACTAGATACCTTAAAAATCGAATGGCTTATCACCTCTAATAATAAATTTAAAATAATGATTAAACATTAATTACCATATACTATTAACTCTTATTAAATTGATACAAATAAATTTACTATTAATATTTTAATCTACCCTGATACAAAAGGTACAATAAACAAAATCTACTTACTATCCTCTAGTTAGTTTAGGTCCACTACTCATAACTTATGTAACATAATTTCTCAAATATTTTTTTACCTTGCACTACGTCTTACTACTACCCGTTTGGGCCATTGGTAATTAATTGGGAAGAAGGAAGTTAGAATTTAGAAGAAGTGTACCCACATTTGTGTGAAAGGAGAGTGCAAAACAATCTAAGAAAAACTACTCTCATTACACTCGGCTGTGATTAGAACTCCCCATTACGGGCAAACCAGACATTAGCTTGACGTTTATTCCACTTGAGTTTTTAGTGGGAAAAAAATATTATATGTTTACTAAATAATTTAGTATTCACATCATTATTTATTATAAACGATGTGAATGAACGATATGTGTAGATTATTATTAAGATGGCTTAGTATGACCCTATTGCAGGGCCGGATTTACTACCTTGTCGCCTGTAGGCCCTCGACGAAATGCCGCCCCCACCCCAAACCCCCACCTTTCCCCCTTTCCTAAAGGAAGGCGATACGCTTCTATGTATCATTTTAACTTTTTCATCATAGTTTTGGTTTTAAATTGAATTTTTAAATTATACATTTATATATTCTCGCGATCTTGTAGGCGATACGCTTCTATGTATCATTTTAACTTTTTCATCATAGTTTTGGTTTTAAATAGAATTTTTAAATTATACATTTATATATTCTCGCGATCTTGTACTTTTATAGGAATTTTTCCAGTCATTGAACCCTGATGGTGATTACACCAACCAATGTCTTACTTGTATCTCCCCATTATGAAGTTTTCGAGAAAAATATATTCCTTTTAATATCCCTTTCTTTATTAAGATACTTGCGCTATAAAGCCCTGAAGTATGTGTCAAAGTTTTGCTCAACACCGTGAACTGCCACACAATCTAGTAATTCGTTATTAATTTCCGCCCACAGGCATATTAAAATATGAAATACAATCATTGAAAAAAATATTTGCCTTAATTCCATGCCGCACCCTGAAAAGTGCCGCTCTAGGCCTTGGCCTCATCGGCCTAGTGGGGAAATCCGGCCTTGCCCTATTGGCGAATATATGTCAAAAGGACAAGAAAGATATCCCGATTAATTTATCAATTTAGATATGAGTTGGGATCACTGACTTGTCTAGTTGTACTTACCTACATGAATGATAATTGTAGGACTTTGACATGTTAATCTTATTTTTGTTGAGGAATTTATAAAGAGCATTGAACTAAAACTGAAGATTGTAATTTGAAGCTACACGGAGAGTGAATCGGGAGGTCTGGATTCAATTCGACTTGATGCACTGAGGATGGTGTCCCCGTAGATTGTTCACCTGCCCTCTTTCCGGCGAGTACTGGTGCATTTACTTGAGATATAACCTCTTTATCCTGTTTTTAGTTTAGTAGACTCAACTCTGAGCCAGGCGTCACTGGTTCGAACTCTGCTTTTAAACCACAATAAAAATAATGTTGCTGTATGAGTTGTGAGAGTAGGTACAAACAAATAATAAATTTTCTTGATATTTGACGATAATTAGGATTAAAAACAAAAATGTTATAATAAAAATGAGAGGAGTAGATTAATAAATATTATATTAAAACAATAAATAGTTATTTGTTTTTAATTTCACAATGCTTACTCCTCGTTTTTACTTCCATGCTGATGATGACATAAAAATGATCTTCATCAATAAAAACATTTTAAATCAAGTTTTGACAAGTTACGACAAACTTTGTTGTTTACAATTCATTAACTTGCCTAAATGAGTGCCTTAGACAATATTAATTTCAACAGTTTAAAGTAAAAACATTGAAAGTAGCACCTTCAGTGAAAAAAACCAATAAATTAATATTTATGGTAAAATCAAAAACAAATACAAACTTTTCATAATAGTTTGAAATATATATTTTGCTAGACAAGATAGTTATGTTTGGTTCATAGCTTGTCCTCAACAGCACACAAAATGCACTTAGGTACGAACCAAGATGATTTCTAACCATTGACTTAAAGTTCATTGAGACATGACATTGAATGATAAAGAAACTACCTGGTGGTCGAAATAATGACTTCAAAAAATGATACCATGTTGGAAAAGTTTTATTTTATATTGATTTTTTCATGTCAGTGTACCACAGGAATCGTATTCGCGTTCCGCTGGGTGGCATTGGTGCCATAGTTTGCCACCCTTGGACTAGAGGAATTGCTTGAAATATATCAATTTATTATGCTTCACTTACGCTAACCAATGTTTCGCATGTAAGGCAGCACATGGTTTTAAGTTTATTCACCGTGGCTGTTAGGATTGTGCTAACTCTCGTTGATTATAGTGAGCGTGGTTCGACTTGATGTCTTCCACACTATTTAAAGTGATCATGAACAGGAAGTTACCCGTAGTGATAGAATTGTCTATTGAGTCTTCCGAGACTGGACTTGCTTTTGAGCTAAAATAGTCTCAGCTTTGTGTGGTTCAAATAATAGTATTTTACTATCAGTCTTTGAAAGTCTATGGGTAGAGTGATGAGACTCGTGGGAATTGTGGGTTTGCTAGTACGTAACCATAAAGTTCAGTTTTACAAATTGCCACTGTGAACTTTTGACCTAAAATAGTCTCAGCTTTGTGTGGTTCAAATAAAAGTATTTTACTATCAGTCTTTGAAAGTCTATGGGTAGAGTGATGAGACTCATGGGAATTGTGGGTTTGCTAGTACGTAACCATAAAGTTCAGTTTTACAAATTGGCACTGTCAACTATTTATTATGTTCTTTAAATTGAAAAATGACACCTGGGCATGAGAATCGAACCCGATATCTTTGGCTTAGTAAGCCAATGCTTTAACTACTGAGCTATCCAGGAATCGTTCCGTGCCCATTTATTATGTATGTTACCACAAAAATTAGAATTACTAGGCACGCTCAGTGTAATCAGTGTTAAAGTGTATGAAAATAAACTATTTATTATGTTCTTTAAATTGAAAAATGACACCCGGGCATGAGAATCGAACCCGATATCTTTGGCTTAGTAAGCCAATGCTTTAACTACTGAGCTATCCAGGAATCGTCCTGTGCCCATTTATTATGTATGTTACCACAAAAATTAGATTTACTAGGCACGCTCAGTGTAATCAGTGTTAAAGTGTATGAAAATAACTTTGTATTGGGATGTATATTTCCATTGTTTGTTGATTGATACTTGTTTTAAATAAAACCATTTAACAAGCTATCTTTTTATGTAACTCCCTACTTCCTAGTTCAGATTGTGTTTTGTCATGACATTGTGTGGATGCAGGGCAAAGTAGCATATCGGAATGCCGTGGCTTGGTTCAAATTTCCCCCTGAGGAATAATTTAAAAACCCTGTCTGTGCTCCTCTGTAACCATTTAGGCTTATTAATGGAGATAATAGTGAACAATATCAGCTACTTTTCCTTGTGAACCAATGGCAGAACCAGGGAATTATTTTTTGGTGTGGATATGGGGTACTGTAGGAAAAGTATTAGATCAGTGGTTCTTAACCTTTTATTACTCGCGGCCCCCTAAATATCCTAAAATATTTTCGTGGCCCCATTTTTACTAGCATATTAATCATTAAGATTCATTTTAAAATAGTGGCTTTATTTACTAATTATAATAAATAAATAACTTACCTAAATGTATTTAATGGGACCTCTGCTGTTGAACACTTTCCACTAATTTGTATATTCTTGTTTCGATTGTATTACTTGATGCTTTTCACATGCAAGAGTCGATTTGGAATCGATTTCGCTGATTCGTTTTAATATTTACCAGTGTGGAAAATCCCTTTTCACTTAAATAAGTAGAAACAAAGGGCAGCAAATTTTGAATGGCAATGGTAAACGGATGGGAACTAATTGTACTATCCATGATTTATATTATCCGGGGTTCACCTCCCCTCCATTACCCCGCCAAATGGAGTCTACTGTACTTACATGCTTACGATCATCGAAGTCTTTCTTCCAAAACGTAAAAATTAAATAATTGACTTCAGTAATAAGCAAATAACATTTTTAATTATTTTTTCGAAGCCCCCCCATTTAGGAATCACTGTGTTAGATGGTGCATAATTCAATACAAGTCACTATTGCTGCGATCTGAGTAGTAGTTTGTGTCTCGAACAACAAAATGCTATGACACTTATCTACACTTTAGTTTGTAGCTCCAGTAAGATTATATTGTATTTGAACCCTAATCAACCTTAAGGGCATTACTACCACTGACAACTCTAGAGATTCGCATGTATACATGACTTCAGCTTTATTACGGTAGTGTACGTCAAGCAGCCATGCTGTGTCGGCACAGAGGCACAGACGTAAGCTGATACTCCGTGGGTCAACTGTTTGAACTTATGGTTTGATAATTTCGTTGGCTGGTCAGTGATGAAGTATCTGAGTAGCAAGTGCTGGGATGTGTTGATAAGCTTGCAAAAAGAGCAATACATTCAGGATCCATCATTATGAAAAATTCAAGTTTTTATGATTGCAATCGTTTGTTCTGGATTGTTCCGCAAAAATTGTCGTTTGTTCAATTTTGATAAATCCACAAATGGTATNACTAATGTTATCTTCACCCAAACATGAGACATAGTTTCTTGATTTTTTTTAAAAAGAATATTGAGCTTGATTTTGTAAAACATACAAGAATGCCCATAGTCCAATTCATGCATCCATTATGTTTTTAGGCTCCTAAGACAATCTGACAAAGAAAGATTATTTAGAAATATTAGAGATTAGGATTCCATTTGTATAGAACTCTGAATCACTTATTCACCTGCCTTTGCACCAAGATAAGAATAAAAAATTGGTATTCAGACCAATAAAGCCACAAAAGTTTTTTTTTGTATGCCTAAGAGCAATATTCAGTGCCATTGCAAGGATATATAATAAATATCCACAATAGTGTCATATCTATTGTTTTATTTGAATTCATAGTTAATAATAGTTAATGTTAATTGTTTTGATTTCTTTACAGGCCCATTGGAGCAGGAGGATAGGTTAAAGGGAACCTCGGTGCATTACAAATTTTGGTCTCGGGAAGGCCGGAGGGAAAATAAAATGTGAAACATGTGGGAAGAGGAGGAAAAGAAAAAGCTGAAGATGGATATGAAAGTTTGGCCGATTGAGTCATTAATTAACATACCAAGTGTACTAGATTTCAGTGTATTTTATAATGTTTTGTGATAGTAGGAAATAAATATGACCTATCAATTTTGTAGTTTCTATGTTTTTAGTGGTTTGATTGAGAACCATGCCACTTTTGGTTCATGATATTCTTATCATTAAATTAAGGAAATAAAAAAAATAACATTAAACTCAGAGGTAGTAGAAAATATTGTTTATTATGAGTAAAAATAAATTTTATTCACCTATGAAAATGTTAAGTGAAACCTAAAAAACATTTAGAAAGAAATATTTATATTGTAAAACACCATAATATGTACATAATATATAAAATTAAACATATTAAAATGAATATATAACAAATATATAGACAAATTAGGCAACTAAAACCTTTATTTGGACCTAGGCTGTTAATACATGTTTTATAACATTCAGTCTTAGTAGTTTACATGTTAATCAGACTTATGATATGAACATTCTTTGGGCAAATAGTTTGATAAAATACAAATTTAAAACCTAATCCTGACACATCAGGTATATCAAGACGACTGAAAGTTGACTGAGATTCAGCAAATAATTATGCTATACAATTTTATTTTATATGTCTTGATGAAATTTAATGCTATTTCAAGGAAGCCATTGTTTTACAGCAGTTTAAGTGAAGTTCTACTTTGAAGTTTTGTTTAATTCAATTTTATGAGCATGCATTGTTAATTACAAGAGACACATTTATAATATGTTTTTTCTATCGACTGTTGGATAAAATTATTACATCGTTTATTTTAATCTGATCAACTTCAGTGGTATCGGGATAAAGTGCTCGCCTCAGGACCTGATATTTGTGGGTTTAAGCCCAGCTGGTATCGACAGATTTTCCTTGAAAAATAAAAATCTATAGGCGGGTAACAAAAGCTGCTCCAATGCCAATTCTGGCTTATAAATTAAGGAAGCTGAGTAAAAATACCTTTCCCGGCAAAATTGGAAGGCTCAAAGAAATTCTTGTGCGCTGATATAATAATCAGATGATCGAAAAAATCCACATTAAATATCTCAAATAAATAATGATAAAATTACTCTGATAACCTTATATTTTCTGATGAGATTTAAATTGTTGAGCAATAGGAATAATACATATTATTTTTGCAAAACTTTTAATTAAACTATAATTTTTCTTTATATTTTAACTTTACGACCTTCTGAGAACAGACTTAAAAATTGAGCCATGTCCACACCAAGGGACAGTATTAAGTTGAAGAGGGGTAGCATAAGTGGAAGCTCAACAAAGAAGAAGAATCACTTGCAAGAGATATCTCAAATTCCCATGGCCAAGATATAATAACTTCACTATATAATGTTGGGGCAGCACCAAGAATGCCCCATCAGGTTCATTCCTGTACTCACACATGTTGATCCTGTTTGGCATATGGGAGGCTGTCATCAATGATATGTGAAGATAGAGATATTGATGGGGAGGTAAAGCTTAAATGTGTTAGGGATTATTAAGGTTGAATTTAGAGGAAGTGCACCCATATTTGCATGGAGGGAGAGTGTAAAACCACCCTCAGTACACCCAATTGAGATCAAACCCAGATCTTCCCATCTTTGGCAGTCTAGTTTATTCCAAGAATATCACCTAAAGACCATGAGGCCAGCAAAGCGGGTACTACCAATATTGTTCTTGTAGGCAGCCTATAACATACTTTTTTGTATTTTGATTCACATTCTATTGCTATAACATTATTTTGTATTTACAATTATGATATGTTCTTAAATAAACATAGTGAAATGGTAGAAAAGAAAGCACAAATAAAAGTAAAAACACTAAAACAATTACTCTGATGCCTGATGAAATGGCAGTCTTGCTCCTAAGGAAGATGTCATGTGGCATTGAAATATTGATGTGTTTATTTTAAAATTGTATTTGCTCTACGTGTTAAATAATTCTATTTTAAAAGATGATTAAGGCACTTTATTTCATACCTATTATACTTATGAGCTGTAATCCTTTATTTTCTCAGTATCTTCCTATACATTACATGCTTGTTCGAGTGTGAACTCATCAATTAAGTCTACCTTCAATTTACCATGTTACTATTTTTCCTATAAAAAATATTAAAAGTTACCTTTTTGTGCAATTGGATTTTTCCATATGTGTATAGTTCAATCCTTACAAAACAGGCATGAATATAAAGTTCTAATTTATAATAAGCAAACTGGGGGAATTTTTTTAATTTTTTTAGTGCAATATGTTTTACTGCCCATATGGAACTCTAATTATGTATTCTGACATATATTTAAATAAAGAAAAGAAAAACATTATTTTAATTGTAAAAAAAAATCCACCTTTAGTTCTTTTGCATGAGAATGAGAAATCGGTCTGGCGCCAATTTTATTTTGGCAAGAGACACTTGCAATAGTATTTTATCTGTCATGATGACTTTACTCACGTCTAGAAACATTCTAAAAACTAACCTTTTCATCTAGTCACATTCTAATTAATTAAACTTAACATCTAGTCACATTCTAATTAATTAAACTTAACATCTAGGAACATTTTAATTAATTAACCTTTACCTCTAGAAACATAAGAATAAATTAACCTTTACTTCTAGAGGCATTATAATGGATTAATCTTTAAATCTAGGCACATTATAATTGTTAATTGACCTTAACATCTAGGGACATAATTAATTAAACTTATAAACTATATGCTTATTTAATTTAAGAGATTTTCTCTATTTCATTTAGACTAATTGAAAGTCAAAGTCTTCAAGTTCTGCTTTCATCACCCATTTTTTCCAAGTTTTATTTTGTTTCCACCCTTGAGTTTTCTTGCTTTTCGTGGTTCGTTCTTTTTTAAAGTTTTCATCTCCCCTATTTCTTATATTATTCCATTTTCTTTATTCACTATGAGTGGTATGTGTCTCAAAAGTGTTAAGATCATTTAAGTTGTCTGGTAGCCCCAGAGAGTATGATCTGACCCTGCGGTCAGGTTTAATAATCATTTCATCCGTTTTCATTATTGGTATATTGATTTTATTTGTCACATGATCTTTGATTTTTCCTGTCTGCTGTGTGTTTGTTTGTCCTGTAAATAAAAATAAGACTATTATAAAACTCTACCAATATTTTCTTAGAATGTAGCCATATTCTTAGTTTTAAGACATCAATTAATTTCTCAATAATAATCTTCCCTGTATTAACTATACCAGTGTTTTATGAACAAATCAAATATGTGATGTTTTGCATCTCAATGTTAAATCTACTTTATTACAGAACCTTAACATTAAGTTATTAGCTTGTGGATTGAAACAATTGTAAAGAACTCAAAGCTACTTGTCTGATAAATACTGCAAATATAAGTTTCTTTAGGGTTCATAAAATGATCAAGTAAATGATTTACCATTTTTACATCATACGATATAACAGCCACTAAACAAACCTTAAGCTAGTGTTATTCATCTTAGTTATTAAAAAACAAAGAGTCTATGATGTGAAAATAAAATATGTATTTTTAATTAATCATAAAAATATGTCCATAAGGTATAAATTATATTTATAAGTCTTATAGGTTATATTAAACAAGGTGAACATATGGTTTTTGCGTTCTCTTTCCACCCTTCTACCATGTGTCTTTAACCAAAGTTGAGTAGTGGCTACGGGCATGTGTGAGAATTTGATTACACCATAGGAAGAAGAAACTAAGAAATAGTGTGTCTCGCCACAATTTTAGACTGTAATAGCTTAAGACAATGTTTTAGTGACTCAGTATAATCCCTCTTAATATATCTTAGAAAACATATAAGAAAATTATTATTTTTTAGTTTAAGTTTTTAATCAACTATTTGCGCATGCATCCCGTTGAGGTTATTCGGCAATACAAATATGTTTGCATAATTTTAACACACATATAATTAACTATAAGCTATAAAGTGATTTAATGATTTCAAATCATTACAGTTCATGAGTTATAAGGGCTAAAACTTGCTATTTTATGCTTTTCATGTTCCAATGTTAAGGTACGAGGGGGTATCAAAAAAGTCCGGACTGGTGCTGCCATCTGAACAGAAATTGTAGTAGCACTATGCAACTTTAAAGGGTAGCACTAGCATGTCTTAGGAGTCAGTTTACCAAGTTTCATGCATCTGGGTCGTCGTGCTGATTTTTCACGTCCATTTTACTGGAGTCATGTACATGGCCTGTGGAGATTTTCATGATGAATCCGAAAAAAGAATAGCATGTGTATGTCAGATTATGTGTGAATCTCGGGAAAAGGGTGAAGGAGATTCTAAAAATGATTTCATTCAACAAGGGTTCGGGGAAGAATGCATGAGCAGTACACAATGTTTCAATGGCATGCCCAATTCAAAGCCGGTTGGACATTCGTTGAAGACGGCGAACACACAGCAGCTAGACAACAACCACCACCATGGTTGCCAAACTTTAACAGATCATTCCTCAGAACTGACGATGGACCAATCAAGTCTTTGCTGAGGAGATGGGAATCCGTTTTGGAATATGCCAATAAATTCAGACTTTTGAGTTGGGCATGCACCATGTAGCCGCCATATTTGTGCCCAGGATCCTGACATCTGACCAGAATCAGCAGCGCATCGACGTCTGCAATGAGCTTCACCAGGTCAAGCTAGACAACAATCATCACCATGGTTGCCAAACTTTAACAGATCATTCCTCAGAACTGATGATGGAGCATTCAAGTATTTGCTGAGGAGATGGGAATCCGTTTTGGAATATGCCAATAAATTCAAACTTCTGAGTTGGGCATGCACCATGTAGCCGCCAAATTTGTGCCCAGGATCCTGACATCTGACCAGAATCAGCAGCGCATCGACATCTGCAATGAGCTTCGCCAGGTCGCCTTCGACTATACAACCTTCTTATCACTGGTAATAAGAGCTGGGTTTACGGTTATAACCCTGAGACCAAGTAACAATCTACCCAATGGAAAAGCCTAACCTCACCAAGACAAAAAAGGCCAAACAGGTGAAGAGCAATGTTAAGAGCATGTTCATAATTTTTTGACACTAAGGGAATTGTGCAAAAAGAATTCGTCCCAACAAGTCAAACAGTAAATTCTGTGTTCTACTGTAATTTTTGCGGGGACTGCATGAAAATGTATGAAGACGTCACCCCGAGCTTTGGCGGCAACAGAACTGGCTATTGCACCAAGACAATGCCCTGTCTTATGCTTCACTTTTCAGCCGGCAGTTTTTGGCTAAAAACAAGATGGCTCTTGTCCCCCACTCCACTACTCCCCTGATTTAGCCCCCTGTAACTTCTTTATATTTCCTAAAATTAAGATCAAGCTGAAGGGCCACCGCTTTGACACCATTGAGAAGATCCAGGAAGAATTGCAGGCACAGGGTGTCCAGCCAAACGATATTTTAAAATTCCCTGACTTTTCCAGGTTTTCCAGAGCCAATTTACAACTTTCCACTCCCTATATTACAAACACTATTTTATTAAGATCGCAACTTGATGCAATGATATTTTTAAACACACACACGCACACTTTAAAATTGTAACATTCTATGAAGGGTTACAGCCTGAAGTGATGGGACATTGGGTAGAGATATCTAAGTTAAATTTCAATGAGATCACATTGAGACATTAAATATTGCCTTGCATAAATAGAGTTTAAAAATAAAGATGTGAAGTAGAAGGATGGAAAAATAGATGACACACAAAAACCTCATGTTGACTTTGAGAATTAAAATTAGTATGTTCAACTGTGTTAAAAAGAGATTGCGGTGTGTATTAAAGCGTAGAAAAATGTAATTTTGACTAGTGTAAATAAAAGTTGAGTACTTTTTTTTAATGACTATGTGAAAATTCCAGAAATTTAATTAAATTCTTTGACTTTTCCATAACTTTTCCCTGACCAAGCAAATTCCCGACTTTTCCCTGTTTTCCAGGTCAATGGACATCTAGAGGCAGTACTAAGACACACTCACACAAAACGACTTCAAGGAAAGGTTCCAAAAATGGGAGAAATGCTGGGACCAGTGTATACGTGTGGAAGGGGACTAGTTTTAGGGTGATGGTGGCCACTAAGCCCTATGGTAAGTTTTACGAGTTTTATAGCATCAGTCCAGAAAATTTCTGATATCACCTCGTAAAGTAATTGTATGGGGCTGAAACTTTGTGTAACTAGACATGCTTATGAGATGTACACAACGAAATATTTATAATATGTTAAACAAAAATAATTTTTAATATATTTAAGCAGTTTAAATGTGGTAAAATTACATAATTTTTAATCATATTTTAAATACTGTTATTTTTATACCCCAAAAATTGGATTTTAGCTCATTTTGTATTATACAATGTTGCCATTTAGAATTACTTTGTTTTTTTAACCTAACTTGACTCGTTAATTTGACTATGTGTCCTAAATGATCATTGAAAATATTTATTTGAAATGTCTATTTTATGATTTATTTTTGTTCTGATTGTACTGATTGTAGAGACAATACCAACTAGCAATACATAATATGCCCGGCTGAGGCAGGGGGGTCTGATAATCCCAATAAATGACATACCTAGGCAAAGCGGATGCCAAATTCATTATCTGATCGGTGTTGCAAGAATGGGCTGAGACATTTATTTTTACTATCTTCTCCCAGTTAACCCCCTATGCACATACTGTGAATTTACCTGTCAAAATGTATCAACTCAAAAATTCTTAGTAATTTTCCATTGTTGAATGACTTAATTCTCTGCATCTTGTTCATTGCATAAAATCTTAAAGCATCACATGAGTATGCAACAAATTATTATTAGAAGACGCTAGTTTATTTTTCGAATCCAAGTGTAAGCTGTTGAGCCATAACTATAATTTGTAGGAACACTTTGTAATTATAATTTGAGGGAACACCTTATAATTAGATCACTAGGATGAATATCTAAACTAAGGTGTAATGTTATATATTTATTGATTTAGTTAGTTTCCTCTTATTGTTGGTGAATATATTTACAAGTTCTGATATGATATTTTAAATTAAGTAAAACATCCCTACAAGCTTTAACAAAAGGTGTGTAACTTTTAGAAAGTGTAATATTTCCTTATCCTTGAAAATATTGTAAAAATTAAACTTGTGAAAGGTAATTAATTGTTCATAAAATAATATGGTTTTGACTGGCAATAACTAGCTCTACTTTGTCTTTACTTCAAGGAGTCTGGTTAGTATTTTGATGTTTACAGTATACAATTTAGGCCATAATTACATAAATAATGTAGATCAGCAAAATTTAGTTGTCACAAAATAATATACAGGTTAGCACGTTACCTTAGGTCAGTGATTCCCAACCAGTGTTCTGCGAGCCTGTGTCTGGGGTTTTATGAGAATTTGCAAAATTTTGAGGGTAAAAAAGTGTAATTTGCCAGATTTTTGTAAATGAACAAAAAATAATATTATTAAGGTTTTAATGTGACCTACTTTAATGAAACAATGAAACATATTGTAAGTTTGGCTTGGTTAGATATTTGCATGATAGTTGTTTAAGCAGCAAGTTTTACTTGGTAGGGGAGATTTTGTTTATGTGGAGAATTTTTGTAGCGGCAAGGAGTTCAGTTGGCAGTAGTGTATGTTGCCAGCACTCCTGCCTACTTCTCGTTACTATTTTATTTTCTGTCAAAGTGTTAAAAATGTACAGATTAATGTTATAGTACACATGTACAATATTAATTTATTGCTATACTATCTAGTATTAAGTTTGTTATTTAATATTGGTCTGTCCATAAGTTTTGGACAGTATGTAAATAGGTTTAGATAACTCGTGGATCCGAAGAAGATGAGAAGAGTGACAGTAATATTGTTGAAAGTGAGGGTAGTAAGAATAATGATAAGTCAAGTCCAAGTATCACAAAGGATGGAAAATGAATTGAGATGAACACTATTTGACTCTGTTGTGCATAGTTTGCGGGGGAAAAACTAACAAATACTGATATTGGCACCGGTTAAATTAAATAAACTTTTTTCTACTAATCACAGTAATTTGTCAAATAAAACTTAATGACTACTTTAAAAAGCCTTTGGACTCAAAAGGAAAACAGAGTAAGGTTGTTGAGGAAAAGTAATCTTTAGTGAGAAAGCTCAAGAAGCCAGCTACCCATAAGCTGAACTTGTTGCAGAGAAAATGAAATGCCACACAAGTGTTAATGATCTAACCATGCTTGCCTGTAAAATGATTGCAAAAACAATGCTAGGTAAGGAAGCAAAAAGTGAAATAGAGAAGATTCCAGTATCTAATAATACTATTAGTAGGCGTGTAAATGACAGGTCACTAGATATTGAAGAGGTTCTGTCCGGGACGCTAAAAAAGAGTTATTTCACAATCCAAGTTAATGAGGCTACGGGCATAACAAGTAAAGCTCAACTGTTGGCATTTGCAAGATTTGAGTACAATAGAGAAATAATTGAAAACTTTCTTTGTTGCAAGGAAAGAGAGCAAACTTGCCATGGGCAAGTTGTGTGCAACCTGTTGTCTTCTTATTTAGTGTCTGGGTTCATAATGGGATTGTTGTATTTGAATATGCTCAGATGGCACCTCCTCAATGATTGGCTCAATAAAAGGATTTGTTACTCTTGTCAAAGAAAAAGATACAGATGTTATTACACCCACTGCTTTCTTCATAGAAAAGTTCTTGTTTCTAAAACAATTGGAACATATTTTAGACATGTTCTTGATAAATCTGTTAGCATAGTTAACTTTACCAAGCAGCATCCAATGTAGTCCTGCATGTATGTAAAAATTTTTTTGTGAAAATAGGAAAAGACCAAGTGACTTCTACTACACACCAAATTTAGATGGCTTTCAAGGGGGAAAGTGTTGACATAAGTCATATTATATTAAAGCTATAGTATGATTTTGGTAGGAAGAACCGTAGAAGTTAGTTACTAAAGTTATTAAAACCATTTTAATATATTCATACATTAAGTCATGTTATCTGCAGCTGTCATTGTTGATAGATAGTATCAATACATATAGAATAAGACAAATAATATAGTAAAATGTTATCAATGTTGCCCGCAAAGAAATATGTTTGAATTTTCTCTACTGTTCTTCAGGAAAAGACCAAGTGACTTCTACTACACACCAAATTTAGATGGCTTTCAAGGGGGAAAGTGTTGACATAAGTCATATTATATTAAAGCTATAGTATGATTTTGGTAGGAAGAACCGTAGAAGTTAGTTACTAAAGTTATTAAAACCATTTTAATATATTCATACATTAAGTCATGTTATCTGCAGCTGTCATTGTTGATAGATAGTATCAATACATATAGAATAAGACAAATAATATAGTAAAATGTTATCAATGTTGCCCGCAAAGAAATATGTTTGAATTTTCTCTACTGTTCTTCTAACAAATATCAAGGAATATGTGGGCAGCTCAAGATTTTCTTCAAAGAAAACGATAAAAGTTATTTTTTTCAACTATCATGAAGATGAATCATGACTCCTGAAACTAGCATTTGGCAGATATTTATGAAGACCTAAATATGTTGAACACCAACATTCAATGTTCCAAGGAAAATATTTTGACGTGGACAGACAAACTTGTAAGATTCAAAAATAAAGTTGGTGTTTATAAAAAAACACCTTTCAAAAGGTAATTTTGAAATATTCCCTATCTTTTCTCAGCTCCAGAGCTATATAACGAACAATCACCGTGAGGTCAATATGGAAGCTTGCCAAGTACGTCCCTTCTTTGTCATCGGAAGAGGTCAAGAACCCTTTCACATAGTATCCAAGCAGCTACTCAAATGTACTCAGGCTACAAGAATAAATACAATTGACTGAATTGATGAGTGATTGCATTATAAATATTAAATTTAATTAACTGTAATTAGATGTGTTTTGTTTTTTATTTAAAACAGAGTTTCTTGCTCTCTCACAGACCGCTATAAATAAACATATTGCTACCATTCTCAAGGTTCTACTTGTGTGAGAAAGCATTTTTGTGTTTAGTGAATATAAAAACCAGACAGAGGAATATACTGTTGTCTGTGGAAGAATAACTTTTGTGGTGCCTAGCTTTTGTTTGTAACTAGTAAAATGTACAGTTAAAATATTTGTAATTTTTTTACTAACAATAAAAATATGCAATAAATACTCTTGTAATGGTTTATTAAAAAGAATGAGTTTTTATTATATTTCAACCACACTGCTTTACACATCTATTTTGTAATTTACTACAACATGTATCATAAACCTTAATATTTTTTTGTAACAATTCAAACATGAATCACTATACTTTTCCTCCATTTCAAAATTTACCACTATTATAATATAGTGAATTAATGCCTAATGGCTTGTAAATGTATAAGACTGTAGAAATACTGTATAATAATTTAAAGTAAGTGATAGTGAAGGAAGCAAACCTGAAAGAATAGTTAGGTTAAACCTGGATAGGTGTGTTTGTTCATATCTAGGCCAAACCTAACTATCCTTTCAGGTTGGCTTCCTTAATATCACTTATTTTACATTAGTGCACAGTGTTTCTACACTGTCATGCAAAATTTACCACTAGAAACTTTCAAAACTCAAAAGACCCAAAAGAGAATAAGCACTCAAATACAGTAGTCTCGGAAACTCGACACTCAATAACTTGACATGTGCATGTGCAGACAGTTGTTGGCGTCAGTCATCACAATCCAAGGTCATTCAACTGTATAACCTTTCAGTTTGTTTGTTTAACTCGAGTGGAACAATCGTGCTGTGGTGTTCTATGTTTGTTAGTTTTCCAATTCAGTAACGTATTATTCGAATCAATACAATATTATATGTACAGTACCTACTGTGCTGTGCTGAATTTATGTATATTACATGCATATATATATACCATTATATTAACACGTAATATATTGTACTGTAGGTATATTACTGTTACTGTACCATACAATGCTACAGTACAATATAACTGTACCTATTATATTCACTAATGTAATGTGATTCATCCTTGTTTAGTAAACATGACATAGTAAACAAGCATCTAATGCAAGTTAATTCATAAAGCTCGACATTTCAATAACTCGACACCATCTCAGTCCACATTAGGTCGAGTTTCGAGACTCTGCTGTAATATGGCAAAGCTTTTTACTGTTGTTAAAAGATCCATATAAAAATAAACAAAGATAAAATGTCAAAACGCAGCCTCACATCAGTAAACACCATGAGATGGTGTTAAAGCTATTTCAAACACCTGATCTCCTAAAGGCAAAAGTCAAACATTTAAAAGTTAAGAAAATCAACCACGAATTTAAAATAAATCTAAAACCTTGACAAATTAAGAAAAGTAGATCAATAAAACTCAACCACTGAATAAAATCATTAAAATGTAACTTTTATATTTAATAATTTAAAAAGTATTCAGGCAAACACATAAAATCAAACACATAAGGTTAGACTTGTAAAAAAAGCCTTTCTTAAAGGAAATAAGAATGTTTGAAATTAAAACCCTAATATAATCAATTATGTTGAGGAAACAAAAGTTCTCTCTAAAATGTTCTGCTTAAACTAAAAATAATTGAAACAAAAGTAAGGAAATATATTTTTACTTACTCTTGTTTTGCTCAGCCTTGTAAAAGTTTGAGCAGAGCTCTATAGCATGTTGTAGTAGTTGCACAGTTCGTTGCTGTTGCTGCTCAGGTTTTTTTAGGTCAAGGTCAGACCAATTGTATATCCTTTTCAGAGCATAGTTAGCTTCAAGACTCATTGCTTGATATATATTAATTTTCTTGCTAGGGTAAATCCAACTCCTGTGTTCCTAAAATGTTAAAAAAATAAAATTGATCAAGGTATATCTCTAAAGAACGTACTTATATATACTTACTCAGTTTATCCTGAAAAGTAGCATTCTTAACTAGACAAATTGCACTATGACACCTCTTATAATCTTTACTATAAAGTGGAACACTGCAAAGTAAGCTTTTTATCTTCAAGAGTAAGGAGTATGTATCTTTTAAAAAGTATTACAAACAACTTAATTAATAATACCTTCATTCCAATTAATTGGGGCACCAGTTAATCGAGGAAGCCATTTGGGACAGCATAATTAAGAACAGAAGCAAAACAGTACAGTACAGCCTAATATTTTTTACACTTATTTGGGCCAACTCGGCACTTAATTGGGGCAGTGAAGGTCGTAAGTGAACAACAAACTATGTGAATGGCATGCACACTTGCAACAGAGAGATTATGTGGGTATCAATCGAGTTGTGTTGAAGGGTTGTTATGATGCAATTGTTCTGTTTCATGGTAATCGTATTCTGATAGACATTATGCTTGTAGTATCCAATTGTTTACCATCACAATAGGTACTGAACATAATAAATGTATACATCTTGCAGATTAGCAAAGATTAAAATCTGTACCAAACAGTGCATCGATTTTTTTATATTTTTTTTAATTGCATTTAGGACCCCTGTCAAGCTACCATGTATAGATGTCATGTCCTGGAGCAATGAAGGCAGTCCTTTATCAGCAGTGAAATACCTGCGCCGACTTTGTTCCAATGTACTCCGTAAAAAGAACATTTAGGGTACACTTGAAAATTGCTTTTAAATAAATAACCCTTAAGCAATGTGTAACCTTTGCTCGATAAAAACATTATGTCTTCATTTTAGATATGCATATTTTCTTTGCTTTTAGCTAATTTTTAAATAAATGTTTATATCAATATGACTTAAATACAGTGCTTTCTTTAAATGACCTATTTCTTTTATTTTATTCATAGCTTCTGAATGAATGTGTTTTTCAGCTCATTGTTTAAAATTTTGTTTAATTGGGGTAGCTGTTTGGTTGAGCCCAAGTGATTTAGTTTCGATGTGTCCCAATTAAAAGGAATTCACTTTATTAAATACATCATTTTATTTGCATAGACTGTTTATATTATGAATGTAAACATTGAAAAAACTTGGAATTATTTACATACTTTTTTTGTCACTGTCTCAACAGTTCGTTCAGCTTATATTTATATTAAGTGTACTTTTATTTGCATGGAGGGAGAGTGGAAAAAAGAAACCTCCCTAAAACCCAACCAAGATTCAAACCCTAATTCCCATGCCATCGACAGTTCAATCTATAATGGCAGTTACACTTTAAACCATTTGAACATCAAAGCAGGTTAAAGCATATTTAAATACCTTACCTGAACTTTTTTACAATTTATATTAAAATTTTAAAATCAGATTAACTTAATATTTTGTAAACAGTATATCCATTTCTGCACTTAGTACCTATTGTTAAAGATCTTACCTGAAGTTCTCTTGCATATGGGTCAAGGGTTGCAGCGGCATGCCAGTAATAAATAGCAGATATTGCATTTCTATTGCTTAAATATTCCCAAGAGCCTAGCATGCATAATATTTCCTGCTGCTTTCTAATGTCATCTCTGAAGAGTTCTCGCATCCTCTTAAAATCGTGAATAAGATTACATGAGCCATTATTTTTATACTTGAGTTTAATCATTGCAATACCCGCTTCATATGAACCCAGCTCTAGTGCTGTACAGTAATAGTTTAGGGCATCATCAAAATGTTCTCTTACTTTCTCACAATAGGCACCCAAAGCCAAATATGCATCCCTGTTATCTTTGCCCAAAGATATAGTTTTATTAAAGATATGATCAATAGTCACAGTTCTGAAATGAGATGGAAGTTGAGAATATCCAAACAATATTTGACTGAGAACGAACAGGGAATGATGTTCAGGGTTCTTCAAAACTTTGCTGTATAACTCAGCAGCACGATTATACAAATCTTCATCCGAAGAAGGCCTTAAATTATTAGCAATGTTGATAAATTCTTCAGCAGCATACAATAAGTAAAAAGGATTTTTAGCCTTATGTATTCTAATCATGGTTTCCAAATTCTCTATTTCTTCCTTGGTGAATTTGGTTATTCCTTTCATTCGAATTTCTTTTAAGCACTCAGCTTTCAAGAAGTACCATAGTCCTCTCCTTGGGTCCATCACAATTATTTTATCGAAGGTTTTAAGTAATGCACCTAGTTGGACTTCATCAACGGGACACACCAACTTACAAGTGGCAATGATAGCATAAACAGCAGCTTTTTGGCTATTCTCAAGTTGACTGAAAGGTTTGATTGCACTTAAAACAGATTTTGCCTCTACCAGGTTATTTTGTTGTTTATAAATATGTGCTTTAAAGGCTTTAACAACATACCATAACCCACCAAGTATATCCGAGAAAAACACGTCTTGTCGTATTTCGTTCAAAATATCTTCACATTCGTTAATTTTTTCCAAACTTGCTAAATAATGTCGATCAATGCTATGCACGTAAGTGAGCACAATGCAGTGGGTTAATCTCATCCAGATAAATTCCTTTCCTGATGGATCACACTTTTCTTCTTTTTCCTTAATAAGTAGAGTCAAGGAAGAAAGAGGCATCCTTATTTTTATTTTCCATTTGAAAGGGCACTCTAATTTATTCAATACATCGTTAATAGATCTTTTATCAGCTGAGATTCCACATGCCATGTTGGTAAATCTCTTTCTTGTATATAAGATTGAATAGTTTATGTTAGAAATCTTTAATCTTGTTTCTTTATCCTGAGAAATTATGTTATTAATTGATATGAAAATAATTTATGAAGTTATTGGGAGGCCTGAAACAGAAATAATTCTCATTTAGTTCATACCAAAGGAGAGCTTGTAGTAAATAAGTGTGTTCTACACTGAAAGCATAGATTGTTAAGAAAATCAATAAAGCCTATCAACACATTAGTTGCAATTATAGTGCCATTAAAAGAAAATGACTGTTTAGTTAGCAAATTGAATGAGACTTTGAGATTGTGTTGGTGGACTTATCATTATTTATAAAATCAAATTAATAACTTAATTACATTTCATTTTTTATAGACTCAAAATAGAAAACATACAGGTGGTATATATATAAGCCGGGCCCATGGTAAACTTAATGTTCACTTAACTTTCACATAACATAACGGTTCTCCTCTTGTTTTTAAATGGGAACCATCATTATCCAGTTAACTTAACATTCACTTAACTTACGAATTTCCAGGGAGAACTTTCCCATTAAGTGAAATGATCATGTATTCTAGCTAGTCACTTTTATTGCAAGTGATGTCAACAGGGCTATCTAGTACTTCATTTGTTTGTCTAAGGGATGCAGATAAATTATTTGGTACATTTTTATTTTCTGAGTTTTGTGAACTTTAAAACGTCATAGCCTCTTGTTACGCTTTATTTTGTATATCCAGTAAGCAATTCTTTTGCAAATATTTATAACCTAATCAGCTCTAAATGATCCGTTTTCAATTTA
Source organism: Timema bartmani (assembly GCA_902151455.1). Taxonomy (NCBI): domain Eukaryota; kingdom Metazoa; phylum Arthropoda; class Insecta; order Phasmatodea; family Timematidae; genus Timema; species Timema bartmani. The sequence continues at coordinate 123,071 of CABFWB010000860.1, forward strand.
GTGAACAATTTGTTTTCAAACAGTCCATATTCATTGTTTGTGTTTTGCTAGAGTTGTTACGTTAAGTTACATGAATCCTGATCACACATTAGTTTATTTACATTAAATTAACCTTAAGTGAATATTAAGTTAAGAAAACGTTAAGTTTATCATGATCTGCAGTCAAGGAAAATGTGGCAAGTTTAACATTTTAGACCCTTAGTCTCCAAACAATTTGTTGTGTGGGTCAAAAGTGACTTTTATTTTAATTCCTTAGCATATAACCCAACAGAGATGGACTGGACAGGTGCCAAGTATTATTTTATTTTATTTATTTGGGCTAAACCTAACACATTCCCCCACCTACAGACAGAGAACAAAGAGTGTCTAAGAGAAAATGGATGCCAAAGAAATACATCTAAAGAGAGGGAGAGACAACTAAAGAGAGAGAAGAGGCAGAAAGATAAATAAAGACAGAATAAGAGACATAAAAAGATAATGGTTTTAGGGATGAGGAAGGAAACATTATAGAGATAATCTATACCTCAGTTTTATCTTCTGTGGTGCTGACTGACAGCTCACAGCTGACTTCTGACGGCTTTGAAAAGCTACCAGACCAAATTATGTATCCCTACGCCGAACCATATGATCTGCAAAAAACATGTCTTTAGCAGTTGTCACTTCTGAAAGTCAAAATTTAGGTATATACCTAAATGTTGACTGTCAGAAGTCAGCTGTGAACTGTCAGTCAGCACCAAAGAAGCCATGGAGCTACTGTACCTGCATTTGTGTGGAAGGAAGGTGGTAAAACATTTTGAGAAAACCACCCTCAGTACACCCAACCGAGATTCTAACCCCGATCTCTCCATCATTGGCTACTACTACGTCTAGTCTACTGTGAAAGTAGTGCCTAAGACCATGCGACCACTGAAAGAGGTGTAAACTTATTTCAACTTGTCAAGATCAAGCTAAATTTCCCCCTATATCAAATGTCCTAGAAACCAAGCTATTTAAATTGGTTTACACTAGCACATAAATTGGTTTTTTGTTCCAATTATTTATCCACCTCCTCACTCCCCCCACAGAATCTCACTACCTGTTCAGATTATTTGTATATATGATAATCATGCTAGTGTAGTAGGGATGAGTAAGGTATAATAGAGGAAATGTACCTGTATTTGCACAAAAGGTGGGAAATCTATTTAAGGGAAAAAAACCTTAGTACACGCAACTGGTATTCAAACCTTGGTCTCCCCTCATTAGCAATCCAATCTATTGCAAAAATATTGCTTTAGACCAAGCCTGAGATTTTTTTTTATTAAAAGTCACATTGAAAGTTTAAATATTACAATAATGAGCCGCAAAATAAAATATTATTTTTTGATGGTTGCAATTTATTATATAGAAAAAATTATATATATAATATTAAAAAGTTAAACAGTACAAAAAAGTGATTCTCCAGTAAAACGAAACTTTATGAGATGAATGCAATGCTTTCATGCCTTTAATAGTTTATCTAATGTTCTGTGTAGATTTAGTAGCTAAGAGTCTTAAAAACAGCTTGTAAATGGGACCGAAAAGCGTTTTTGTTGAGATAAAAGAAAATGTTTGTAAAAATATATTTAAGATGATCCATAGATAACCAGCATTTTTCGAGCAAAATCTTGAGTGTGTGTGAATATGCCAGAGTCAGTAGAGTGGTAAATTATGCATTTGTTCACTATGCTGTAATTATCTTAAATCTGGAGTACAGTGCAGGTCTATCATCTCAAGTTAGAGTTCACTTGTTGATTTGTGTTGGATAGAAAAGGCATATACTTCCATAAGAATAGTTTTTAAATGTTATTTTTAGCACTAATTTTTTTCCCCATGAATAGATAGTCATAGCTTGTGGGCCACATAAAAATATGTCGCTAATTTGACCAGGGCTGCCTTAAACCATTCTACCGGTGAGTTGGATTCATATGGTGTTATTTTTGTTTTTTTTGCCACCATTCAAAGCTACATTTTTGTTTGCAAAATTTTTAACCAAATTGATACTTATCTAAAGCCAACATTTAGTTCTCGATGTTTGCTCATAATGATTCACATCACAAACTCATCAACATCTTCTTCTCTAAGAATGACAAATAGATGTTGATTAATTAACTATTTGGCTTTGAATTGAACTTTATTCTTTGATAAATATTTGTCTGCTGGAAAATTGAAGTTATCATGTAATGTGGTTTATGTCTTTTTGTCATTTCTGCGACTATTATGTCTACATTACAATTTTAAAAAATAATCTAAAATGCATCTTTTGCCATTAATTTTGGTACCAATTTCTCTGGTATTTCATTAAATATTCACTTGCTTTTCCACATTCAACCTTTTTACTGTCTGTAATCAGAAGTTCTTGAGCATTTTTCAAAATCATCATTTTTATTTTGGTCTCAAACATTAACCAAAATCCAAAAGTGCATCATTTTCTTTTGTAACTGTGCACAACTCAATTCAAGTTTATTTATTCTAATAATGCTTTTCAGAGTATGTTCACAAATGACTGTTGTAAATGCCATTTATAAGATAATTTTTTTTTTAACCGAATCTTTTGTTTCAAGAATCCCTGTAAGTTTCTGTGTTATAAGTTTTACTGCACGGATTTTATTTTTAAAAAATTCAATGATTCTGCAGCAGTGTCAGGCTATAATAATCGTAGAGCTCCAAAAAAAAAAATTGCAGCTTTCCACGGATGTGGTTTCATCTTTAGAGCAAGGCTTGTGAATACTACCAGTGAAATCTTCTTACTGAAAAAGGATACTGCGGAACTACTATGGAACATTGATATTTTTCAGCAATGGCCTAAAAATTTTACAAAGCATTTTATTTTTTATTTTGCCATAAGTTTTGTGTTTTCGCTTATATTCAAACAACGTTTAAGGTTGGCTTAAGCTCAGTCAACAAACTAAATTACCGGTACTTACTTACTCCGTAGACCCACTCTAGTTGCTGAATGGTCTAAGGCACAACTCTCATGTTGGACTGGCCTGCTGAAGACGGGAAGATCAAGGTTCGGATTCTGGTCGGGTCTACTAAGAGTGGTTTTCCCTAAATGGTTTCCCACTCTCTTTACAAACAAATGCAGGTAGATTATCTTTAAAATGCTTCCTTTCTCATCCCTACCCCAATAGAGTAATTATAATTTATGCATATAACCTAAACAGGTAGTAAGATGTGGTGATTAAAGAAAAAGTAAAAAACTTACTCTAGTTTATGGCATTAGGAACTCAAAAGCTCATTGTCCTACATACCCTACATAACCCTGTATTGAGTCAGTTCTATCCAGTCCATCTCATTACATCCTTTCTCCTTCAGGTAAATTCTAATGTTATCCTCTCGTCTTTGTCTAGGTCTTCCCAATGGGGATGCCAGTCAACACAATGAACACTGTTCTAGACTATCCCATTTGTGCTGCATGTCCTGCCCACCATAGTTATGTACTTAATTTAGAAATATATATATATATATTTTATAATATGGTAGTTGGAATGTCTAGAGCAGAGGTGGGCAACAAATTTGTCAATGTAGCCACAAGTGAGGTGTGGTGAATGAGAAATTAAATTTGCCACAAGTGAGGTGTGGTGAATGAGAAATTAAATTTGCCACA
>CABFWB010000860.1:126971-151886 GCA_902151455.1 Timema bartmani
CCCCCCCCCCGCCCCCACACACACTGTTTGAACATATCCCCCCCATCTTACTATCTGTTCGGGTTATACGCTTATGTACTAATTACGCAAATAGTTTTAGGGATTAGGAAGGTTATATTTAGAGGAAATTATCCTAATTTGCAGCTAGAGAAATGGGAAAACCATCTTGGAAAAACCACCCTCAGTACACCCAACTAAGATTCGAACATCGATCTTCCCGTCATCAGCGATCTGGTCTACTGCAAGAGTAGCATCTTGGATATTCTTCAAGGCTGTACTTGTCCAAAGACAAAAAGGTGGAGATTTCTCTGTTGAAATTTGTAATATCAAAGTGTAGTGGATCACACAAGAATTTAAATCCAATTTGAAGTATTATAAATCAAAAAAACATTATTCAAATTTCTGGGAAAGGTTTTTTGTCCAGTTTACGTAGATTCACTGCTTCACATATGAGAAAACCACACTCAATTTTTTCCCCAGTGATATGCAAGAAATATCAAGTTACAACCAACACACTTTGTCAAGCTAAGTTTATTTTACTATAAGAGCTAAAAAACTCAAATTCACCACTTGTGGTGAAGCGCGACAGGGTTACCCATACTGTATCTAGGGTGACACTCTCGCGATGGACTGGATTGTCAGTGATGAGAAGAATGTGGTTATAAAATAGGATGAGAGTACAAAAATGTTTTTTTAAATCATGTTTACCTTTCACACCCCACACATATGGGGGTACATTTCTTCTAAATTCTACCTCCCTCTCTAATCCCCTAGTGTATGTATGTATGTATGTATGTATGTATTCATATAGCACAATTAGATAGTTAGATGAGGTGCACAAAAAATAACTTAAAATGTTTAAAGTCATGCCATCAAATTTAGTAAGCTACCTTTTGAATGCCAATTCAATTAAATTTAAAATAATGGCTTGAATAAAGGAGGTAGGTCCTACAATTTGTATACCTACTTACTTATTCTAGGGTATTAGGAACTCAAATGTTCAATGCCGCACTTACAACTGTACACCACCCACAATTCGAATTTAACATATTTAGTATATTTTGAATATTTTTAAATAACCCTTAGAGTTCAAACTAAAAAATTCAACTGTATTTTGAAAAATAAACTAACACAATAAATTATTTTAAATCCGTATATTACACAACAGTGTATCCCAAGACTAAAGCTAGTAAAGTCCATCTTCTAAAAAAACAAGTGTAAATTGTTTAGGCTCCTATATTTAAAAGTTGCTTTCACCAATCTACATATGTTTTATGAATTCATTACTGGTACTTTGTATGTTATAAAGAGAAGTTGAGACTGAAGGCAAGTAGGCCTTGTAACCTAAGACCTTATAATAGGAATGTAGGCTCTTGTATTTTGAAATATTCTCGTTTGTTAACATTTTAATATGATAAAATGCCATTACCATTAATAATGGGCATATAGACCAAATTTTAAGCTTGTCTAGTCTGTGTTTTCAGCAAATAGAAGGTCAAGGTTCAGATCCTGACTGGGTACAATCCTATGATAGGCCTAGTGTCTAACTCTCCCTCTATAAATCCTGGCCTAGTATATAGGCCTACTAATGTTGTTTTTATATAATATGGTTTCCCGCACTCCCTCCCAACAAATATGAGTAGTTTCCCAAAATTCTATCTTCCCCTTCACTACCCCATTAGCATAATCAAATGCTAGCCTGAGCCAGTAGTAAGACATAATTCTAAAAAAAGAAAATACAATGCTGTTATTTGAGCATTCTATAGTCAGGCCTGAAGTGACATGATTATAATGAACTTTGTCTTGTTAATAGCTAGGATCTAGTTGTTGTGGTGTTTAGTGAAGGGGGTGAGGGGGTTTAGTGCAGGGGTGACCAACCTTAAGTTACGGCCAGTAAAATTTTAGAAATCATTTGACGGGCCATTGTAACCTATCTTTGCACCCCCCACCAAATATCCACATAACACATTTGATAATGGTCTAGGAAAATAATATTGAATGCTATTTTTTATGAACAATTAGTAAATAGCTAAAATAACAGATTATTTTAAACAATTTTTAAAAATAATTAAACCCATATAACTTAAATGTAAATTAGTTGTTTTATTAAGAATCTATAATCATTCATATCATTTTATAACTATAACAAAAACTATGGCCGTATCCGAATAGTCAAGTACACTTGACTTGACGCANCTATTTCTTCATTAGAAACTGAAATAAAATGAAAGTGAACTTTACATATCTATATAATACTAATGCAATTTTTGAACCTGCCTTTTCCTTAACAATTTATCAATGAAGTAGGTTTAATTATTGATGTACATAAAATGAGCATTTTAGCAAGATGTAATAGTTGAATAAAATTTATTTTTGATAATATTCATAGAAGAAAATGTTTTCTTACATATATATGTGGAGCCAAATCTACACACAAATCTTAAAGCAAGATCGTGAAGCTCAGGAAACTATTCTTTGGGTATGGATTTCCAAAATTCAATCAAATTATGGGCACTGGGTGATCTTCAATATTCTTTAAACTTAGCACAAAATCTAATGATTTTGGATTTCTAAAATATTGATTTGTAGGGATGAGGAATATTTTTCTATATCAGACTCTGAAAGATCAAATGAATTTATGAATAGGTCTATGTTACTCTTTTCAGATGCAAAAGAAAAAAAAAAATCAAGCTACGAATGACTCATATAAAGACGAAACTGATACTTTGTATTGTATTTTATATGATCCAGGGGGTAAAATTACTGTATTTACTAACAATTTGCTGAAGTGTTGGGAAATAATCAAGTTTGCCCTGCTCTAAGTTGCTACAAAATCGTTTTAGATATTAACTAAGGCTATTGCAGTACACATTATTGGAAATAAAGAACCGTATGTTAGGAATATTCAAATTATGTGTGATATCCACTAAAAACGCTAAATCACAAAACCAATCTGGATCTTTAAGTAAACCACATTCCATAGGCATAACTCTTTTCATCTCCAAAAATTAAAGTGCCTGGTCTTTTAATTTGAAGAAACGCGAAAGAACTTATCCCTTAGAAAGCCAACTGTGTTGTGAAGTAAAAATTCACCATACTCATTTATTTACTCTTCAAAAAGTTCCTTAAACCATCTTCGGTTGGGTGCACGTGATAAAATCATATTGACACAACGTAAAACAGGATCAATAAATTGATGAAAATTCATGTCTCTAGCACACAAAGCATGTGATGCAGTGATATGAAAATAGCTTCCAACCAAAATAATGTTAAAGCAAAGAAACACAGCCATTTTTCTTTCCTAGCATAGCCGGAGTACCATCAGTACATATGCTTTCAAGTTTATCCCATTCAAGTTTACTCCCATCTAAATCACATTTTTCAATAGTCAAAAATATCTCTTTCAGTTGTTGTGGTTGATAATTGATAAAGTTCAAGTTCTTGAAACACGTAAATGTTTTCATTTGTGTACCTTACAAACACAAGCAATTGAGCATTATCATTAACATCACAGCTCTTGTCTATTGCAATTGAAAAATATTTTAAAATGGCAGTTGCAAATTTTATTTGATTTTACACATCGTCTGCCATTTATTCAATGTGTCACATAGCTGTATTGTAAGAAAGTGAAATATTATCAACTTTTTTTCTACATTTGTATCACCAGTGTGTTCTGCAAATATAGTGAGGCTTTCTTTAATTATCTCACCATCGGAGAAAGTTTTTTTTTTCCTTCTGAGACATTAGAAGTTATTTTTCATTTTGTCAGATAAATTGCCTAGTCTGCACACTTTATATGTGTAAAGTCCTTATTCCCAACACGAGTGTAGTTCCAAATGTACCAGTGCTGGAGTTCTTCATTTGTGGTGCTGGGAGTAGGGGGAGGAGGTAGTTAACGGTAGGTTGTGGGGGTAAGGAAACAAAATTAGAACAAACACAATTTAGACAGATAATTACAAAGCAGCTATAAAATATCATGCGGTAAAATGTTTCTTACACAGAAGAGATGTGTGATGATCTGCTCATAAGCAGTTGAGATCTGTGATGACCTAAGCCTACTTTTGATTAATTCGTTAGGAAAACCTTCAAAGTTTTTTAATCAAGATAACTCATTTATAAGAGTTAGGTTTGTTACTTAAAAAAGAAAGTTGTAGTTTTTGTAAACATTTAATGTGTAATAATAGGCCTACATATGTTAAATCACCATTGTAGATAATATAAGGTGTCTGACTGTTCTGGGAAAGTTTCATTAATACTAGGAAAATTTTCTAAAATGTTTGTTTACCAATACATAAGGTTATAATAAGTTTTTCAGCACCGCATCTTACTACAATTTTGGGTTATAGATATGTAATACTTATGTTAATCGTTTAAGGGATTAGATTATATTTAGAAGAAATGTACCCACATGTGCGTTGAGAAAGTGGATAAACCACCTTCAGCACACCTGGCTGAGATATGAACCTCGATCGTCATCAGCAGTCTAGTATAACTGCGAAAGTTGAACCATATATACGATGTGGCCACTAAAGTGGGTTTTATCATATTATTATGGTTTGGGTCTAAGAAAATACTCTATATCAATATGTAACTAACAACATTAGATTGTATAATAATTACTATATTCACCTAACTAAAACTGTTGAATGTTATGAAATCACTTATTTGCATAACTCTATTTTTCTCCAAATGTTAATGTTTTTAAAGAGCTTTGGAACTATAGTAATTAGTTTATTTAAGAATTAATAACACGGCTATTGTTATGTTATATAATCTAGTAAAAAGTTTAAAAATAGTTACGTTTATTTTCAGTCTGCAAATAAGTTTCTTGTAGGTCTAGTGAGATTCACTGTCCGCAGTTCAATACTCTGGCGTCTTCGTGGGTCAGATTGGGGCTCGGAGCTTAGAATATTTGAATTGTTGCTTCATATAGCTCTTAAGTAAATATTTTGTGAGTCATTAGTTACAAGGTTTAGGGTGGTGAAATTCCAGTCGTCCACAATAACAGTATTTCTTACTATTGAGCAATAGAGTGAATTTCACCATTACATTTTAAATTAAGAAACTGTGAAACTTTATAATCAAATGTGTCAATTAAAATAAAATATAATAATAGCTATTTCAATATTTACTCTTTAAACCACACATGTTGGACGCTCAAACCATTATTTATTTTAAATTTATAAAACGAATGGCGCATTATTTTGAATTTGGTTGTCTATAGCATAGATAATAAAAACATGTAGAAATTTCGAGATGCAATTTTTTAAATATGTGCCACGTATTTGCCTTTATTTGAGAAATTAGGTGTAAAAAGGGCAAAAGTTCAAAATTACACTTTTTTGGAAGAAATAGAATGCTTTATTTGGTTTTTTAAATATTTACTGGTAGAATAAAAATAATAAACGAAACAAATATTTTTATTATACTAACATTCCTAATATTCATAAAGGGCAATCAGCTTAGTTATCATTTCCTTCATTATTTCTATATCTTACCACCTGAATATTATTTAAATTAGAGCCAATTCATACATAAATGATCCTTCAATCATATTTTTATTGGAATAAGTTTTATAGTGGCAAAGGATTTGTTTTGCTAAAGTGGGAAAACTTTGAATTCAGTTTTCTAAAAAAAAAAGTTTAAAGAGTTGCACTTTTCCCACCTAGCTCCTCATTTGTTTAAAATTAAAGTGTCGTAAGATATTAAAGTGAAGACACAAAAAGGCGGTGAACGGTAGAACAAGAAGTTAGTTTTGGATGTAGCTAGAGAAGTGATAATCTGTGGAAGTGGAATGGAATGAAAGTGAACATACATATTTATATCCAAAGTGGGGATTTATTGTTATATAGAAATAGATGATTTGTGACCTTTTATATACCAATAAGGTATGAGTAATAAATATAACACAAAGTATAGTGGAAGCGTATATCCTAGGACTTTATAGTGAAAGCATCGATCTATATAATATAACTGAATGTACATCTGAGGCAGAAATTTTCTGGCGGTCATCTGCACACCATTGTTTAAGAGAGAAATAATTTTGGGTATATCTTTCTCACCTACACACATTCAAGTCACTCTGACATTTTGACATCGTTAGCTAAGTTGTATGAATATATTAAACACATCACTGTACGTGATAGTTAAATGAAATAAATGGGTTAGTAAAAGGTTTGAACGGCATAACCAAGTTGAAAACTTGTGAATTGATGTTTTAATAAAGTTGGTGTGGCTAATACGTACCATGATTGTGGAAGGAAGATCGTTTTAGAAGGAATTGTTTCGTGCCAGAATCTTACCATATAGTAATATTTTGGTAGGATATAAACCTTCCAGATGGGACTATCGACTACTGTTCTAAAAGGATATCTATCCTGCCAAATTAATACTATACATAATGACATTGGTGCGGAATAAGTCCTTCCAGAACAGGCTTTCTACCAAAATCAGGCTATAACTTAGTACTAAACTTACTTTCTGAAACCCTAATACCAAGATGATAGTTTTAACGTAAGACTACTACACAAAGTTTGTAATTCAAACAAATGTAACTCAAGCTGTTAGTTACCTTATTTTACTATAGTTATCAAACACCTATTATAATAATATATTTTATTTGTCTTATTATGAAACTAATATACAAGCTAATTGCCAACTTTAAATATATTGCAGCCTTAGCTGAATGTAAACAACGTGGATGATAACTACATATTTTAATATATAAAATATATTATTCGTATTTGTAAACTATTACCTAACGGTGAAAATAAGTATTGTATTATTTATATTGTTATAATTCAGTAGCTTCTCGTGTCAAAATTTCTAAGGCAAGCTTGTAAGTGGTGCCCCAAAGATTAAAAAAGGAAGTTCCAGAAATTTAAAAAAATGCTTCAAGAAGCTATTTGGAGGTTATTTTTATGATAGTTGTGGCTGTGTGCGTCCTTCTGTTCTGTGATTTACATTAGTGCGCTATTACTTATTATAGACATATACTAATAAACTTTAGTTTGTTGGCTTTCACTGATACATCAAAACAAAAGCACCTGCTACAATAAACTCCACAAAACTCTAAAGCCCGGTACACACAACACAACTTCTTGTACAAAAAGTTGTGCAAGAAATTGTACAATATCTTGGTCACATGGATTGCCTACAAATTTTAGCCAGTGACTGTTCACATGGCATTTGAGATTGCATACAATAAGTAAAAAAACATGGTGTTTTTGCCCTTTTTATGAAAAAATAATGATTGATTGATTTGGAAAATATTGGTATTTAATGTAAATAATTTCTTATTCATTCCTAAATATTATGAAAATAAAAAAATCTGTTTTTTTTAAATATTTTTTAAAACAGTTGAAAACCTTTATATTTGGGGTTTAACCTCCTTCAATTATAATTATCTGTTTGTTTTCAAGCATTTAACTGTTTTTCTTACAATCACTTTTTTTTTAGATAGCTGTCTAGCAGACAAGATTTTCGTGTTTACAACTCAAAAGTTGTACAAGAAAAATGGCTGATATAGGACGCGTTCTATTTCCTGAAATTGTATTCAATAAGTTGTGCAAAGCTGATCTTGTACAAGTTTTGGTGTTCACAAGACGCCATCTTCAGGCTGCAACTTCTTGTACAATTTTATGTACAAGAAGTTGTGTCGTGTGTACCGGGCTTAAAGATGTGTAGGGACGGGGTCAGTACTTTGACATGCCATACCATCCTTCTATGTTTTGAAAGGGGAATAGAGTGTTAGTGACTTCGTTTCTAGTCGTCACCTTTCGGGAAAGAGAAGTCGGCTACATGCATTTTTACCTGACATCCGCAGCTTTTCCCCTTCTCTAACCTTAAAATCTATGACGTCAAAAATAATAACTACAATAGCTAGAACAATGGAATGAAAGTTGGAAAAATACCGACCTTCAACCACCATTAGATGGACTAGTGCACGTTTTGCATGTATGTTACGGTCACTGCCATGTATGGGACTTTTTTTTTCAAACCCACTGATGCTTGACTAACATTTAAATGATAGCCAGGATAATATTTTTGCAATAAATAATTACATATCTCCAATCAAAGGCAAGCAGGGCTTGTCTTGCTTGCCCTGACGTGACGCCGCTGTTATAATTGTATACTCGCCCAAGTGTGGTATGATACTTTACTATTCTCAAATAATTTCACATTTATACACCAGATACATGTTTTCGCACAAGAACATCGAAAGAAATCGTTATATCTGTCCCCTCAAAATCAAGCATACGCCACACTTTATCGTTCCACATTGATCCTTTGGAAGGAGTGTAGTTAATTCAATCTAGTATAGTATAGAGAAAACTGATTGGAAGATAAGTGGATAAATCAAACTTTATGTCTATGTTCTGTAAGTGATTACTCTGATCAGTGATCTATAAAGCTATAATATCTTTATCTTGACGCGATGGCTGGCAAGGCAGTAGTTTGAAAGTAATTCAAAAAATAAAATTATGAAAGTGCAAAGTAATTAATAATTACACTACACATTTATATCACCATTTGAAGCATTTTACTCCTCTACTAATAATGTAAACAGTATTAAATCAGTGAATTAATTACTTTGAATACAATTTCGTGGATTTTTGATAACATTTATTCTTATAGATAGTAGTTTGGTATCACAGGACGTATTTTAAGTGCCAGTAATGATTAGCACTCGTATTATTTCAACAAGTTAAATGTATTTCCAGATATGTATAAATGATCCCCCAACACCAAATCTTGAAAATAAAATAATCTTGCTGATAGTGGGCCTACCCCTACACTTTCACTAAGCTAGGGGTTCCCAAATTTGGGGACAAACCCTTCCTCATACCCCCAGAAAAAGGTGTGAGGTTTCCTCAAGAGGTATGCCAACAAATGTATTTAGATTTATTACACTCACTGGTCTCTTCAAACCCTTTGTTAACACAATTATTTCATTTAACTAATCATACATTGTTGCATTTAACTTATTCGTACAAACTAGCTATGTCAAGATGTCACATTGCTCTGTATGTGTTTAAGAGGGAAAGAGATAAGTGAAAGTTTCATTTTCTTTGAACAATAGCGTGCAGACGACAGATCGAAAGTTTCAAACACATATGTTCATCCATTATACTAAAGAGATCAATAGTGTATGCAGATAAATCAACATTAATTAATTTTATATTAATAATTGGATCAATATTGGGAAGATTGTTTAAATGCACCAGATCTTTTGCCTGATTTGGTACTAAGCCACTTGATCTATATCGATCCAGTGAATCAATTCAAAGCCCATTAAGCGAAAATCCCTACTCTTGGAACCCCGTTCTGGAAGGCTTTATTTTGTACCAGAATCATACTGTATGGTAGTATTTTGGTAGGATAAACGGCCTCCTAAAACATTAACCCAAATTTCTTTTTTTGAAATTCAAAATTACCTAGAAGTTATTTAAGGTGTTATTCACGTGATTTTTTTTTTTAAAGTTAGATGCATCTATAAGTTATTTGAAGTGGTCTTCTACAAGCAAATTTGTTTAGTTGAATTCCCTTAAAAGCGACTTGAAATGTTCCTCACCCAGATTTTTTTTAAAAATTTAGATGCCTTTATAAGCCTTAAAAGGTCTCCCCCCAATACATTTTTGAAAATTGAATGCTTTAAACGTTAAATGGAGTTGTCTTCACTCGTAACTTTAAAAAAATAGTATATGCATAAAGAAGCTAATTAGAGTGGGCCCCTAGGTATATTGATTTTAAAAATAGGATGCCTCTAGAAGAGATTTAAAGTGATATTCACCCAGAAATTTTAAGAAAATTAAAGGCCTCTAGAAGCTATTTGGGGTGGTCTTTCCCAAGAAAATTTTTGAAAAATTGAGTGACTATAAGTTATTTGAAATTCGATATAAGGCCATCTTTAAACTTTATATTACAAACTTATCAAAGTTTTGGGGGAGGTTTGAACCCCTGTAGTCCCTTTCTATGCCCATGAGTAATCGTCCCTCCAAGGGTTCATAAAAGTATTTTAAGGGGTATGGTTTATCAAAAACTAGTTTTTTTAAATAATAAAATGTATTGATAATTTTAAGTTGGATCGATAAAGTAAGGCAGATTTTTCGTATATTATAAACTTTGTCTTTGTTATGGCTTTGTTTGGCTTATCATTATGATAATACTCTCTTTATATTTAAGAACCTACTTACTGTAGTATATTTCTAGCTCCTAATTACTGTCCATTTTAATTTACATATAACTGTTAAAATACATTGATTATGCAGCTATACGCGTTTAAATTTAACATTAGGAGTCATGTTGTTTTGAAATTAGTTCACAATTCCTAGCCTACTGGTTGATACCAAGCTATTTAATTTGATCAAGGAAACCGTTAACAAACTGAGATCTAGTATTATCTCGGTCATATGCACTCGTAGCCAGCAACGATACCAGTGCACGAAAATGCTCTGGTCATAAACATCGATATCAGGCCAACCACGGAAAAAAATCCTATTGCTTGAGAGTTTTCAACCATTCGGTTTACTAAGCTCTTAAGTTACTTGAAAGTACATGCCATGTAGGCTCAAGGAACCAGCTATAGTGCAAAGGTAGCAAGACAAATAATAAAAAAAAGGGAATCACCAGAGATATTTATTTGACCTACATTCAAATATGCCAAGCCCAAGTATCAAGACCTAGCTAACTTAACTTTCAGAAAAATAGTGTATTCGACTACTGACGTTGCTTAATATAAATGCAAAGAGTTACATGAAGCTAATATTGACCTGAAGGCCGTTTTATTATCAGAGTATAGATTAAGACTCAAAAGATAGACAGTATAATATTTAGAGATTGCGGACAATGAGCAATAGTAGATAAATTCAATAATTCTCGTCAGGAAGTACTATACGTATGTACTTAAGAATACAAAGAAATATTAAATGAAAGCGATCAACACGCATCTAGCTAAATTAGATAATATTCGTCGTGTTTAGGAAACATTATCAGTTCAAATGTAAACAAATTTAAATGAAGTTGTTTATTGCGAACAATACCCATATTAGATTATAAGCATGGAAACAACCTACCACCTACACATTTGGCCTAAGCCACTCAAAAGATAACTCTTAACACATAATATTAAAGTTGCCTAAAAGTCTACTCGTATCGCATATCCGTATTTATTAAACATAACTTTTGTAATACAACAAGTAGAGTTCTGATCGTAACAGCACACCTGGATCTAATGTTGATTAGAAGCATGGCTATTCTCATCTAACAACCCGTTAGGTGGGGGAAACTTAGACACGAAAATAATTATTTACTTTAAACCCTATCTGCTTTGTTTACAATTAAATCCTAACATAATAGAGTTATCTGATGCATTTCCTAATAACTTTAAACTTGAAAATATGATAAGAAATATCATTAGTTACTCTTGGACTTACTTCAACTGTAAGTATATAGCAAAAGAATTAACGTGCAAGATAGCACACAAAGGTTAAATTAAATAATTTTGAATCGTTAAAAAGCCATCCGAACTCGGACCAAAAAGGTTTAAGACCTTAAGATGTCAGTAATAAATGAAGTTGTTTATTGCGAACAATACCCATATTAGATTATAAGCATGGAAACAACCTACCACCTACACATTTGGCCTAAGCCACTCAAAAGATAACTCTTAACACATAATATTAAAGTTGCCTAAAAGTCTACTCGTATCGCATATCCGTATTTATTAAACATAACTTTTGTAATACAACAAGTAGAGTTCTGATCGTAACAGCACACCTGGATCTAATGTTGATTAGAAGCATGGCTATTCTCATCTAACAACCCGTTAGGTGGGGGAAACTTAGACACGAAAATAATTATTTACTTTAAACCCTATCTGCTTTGTTTACAATTAAATCCTAACATAATAGAGTTATCTGATGCATTTCCTAATAACTTTAAACTTGAAAATATGATAAGAAATATCATTAGTTACTCTTGGACTTACTTCAACTGTAAGTATATAGCAAAAGAATTAACGTGCAAGATAGCACACAAAGGTTAAATTAAATAATTTTGAATCGTTAAAAAGCCATCCGAACTCGGACCAAAAAGGTTTAAGACCTTAAGATGTCAGTATCNAAAGTCCTAATTCCAATAGAGATTAAATTTGGTAAAAATAAATAAACAAATATGTCGAGATATAATCATATGTAAGCCCTACATAATTTTGATTGGATTTAGATGATACCTAGATTTCAAATAAAATATAAAAAATAATATAAAAAAAGCCTTCTCCAAAATAACAATCACTTAAATGTTAATCATTCCCTAATTCCTATCAGCATCAAAGAGTCAAGTTCCATTTTGGGTACTAGCTTATATTTGAATTTGATCAGTGGGGAAAATGGTAGGGAGATATCACATGACCAAAGAAGTCATCAACAACAAGTCAGAAATGGCCGTCTCAACAACGCCTGCACACAATGTCGTGAGGATGACCATGTGGGGGTAGGGAAACACACGTGATAGGACATATCGTTCCTTTCCCCAAGAAGCGCCTGCGCAGCGTCTTGAATTCGGGGATAACGTACAAGCGAACAGGGGTCACATACCACTTCGTGACTTCATTCTTGTTTCTTGCCAAACTCGAACGATAAGAAGTGATGACGTGCGTGGAGTGTCCATGATCATGCGCTGACTTCCCGGTAAAATGGAGTAAATATGTAATAACTTTTTTAAGGTGGTGGAGGTTGATGGCTATGTTAGGTTGTAGCCACGGTATAGTCTCAAGTGATTTATTTTCGCCAGTGATCTCTGTACTATACTGGATGGATAAAATAAACACGCCCCTTGCAATGGACCAAATCGTGACGCTAAAGTTTGTCGTCTGCTTGGTTGCGAGGGGACATGTTTAACAGTTTCTTTCAATGTTCTTTTGCAAAAACTTATTTCTGGTAAATAAAAGTGTCATTGTTTGAAAATAGTGAAGTCTTATACCACACTTTCCTGAAGAAACGTTTACGTTAAAGGATATACAATTCAGTTTTACAGGTAATACTGTACAAGTACGAATAAAATCTTTAACAAATTTAAATAGATAGCTATCATCAATGTTGTTTACAGTCTGTCAGGACTACACTTATATCTAAAGTTGGCTATTAGTTTGTATATTGGTTTCAGAAACCATATTATATTGAAAGTTTGATAAATATAATGAATAAGGTATCTTAAAACTTGATTACATTTGTTTCAATGACAAACTTTGTGTAGTTACGATACATTCAAATTATCACTTAGGTTATAGGCTTGTATTAAGTATTATTATATTACCATTTTTTTTTAAAAAAAGTTAGCCCATATCTTGTATATTGCTTTCAGAAAACATATTATGTTGAAAGTTTGATAACTATTATGAAACAAGCTAGCTAAAAACTGTATTACATTTGTTTGAATTACATACGTTCCGTAGAAGTCTTATGTTAAAGTGATAATTTAGGATATGGGCTTGTAGGAAGTATGGTATCTACTAAACCCTGATTTTGGTAATAATCCCAATCTGTAAGGCTTTATTTCGTACTATAATACTATCATATATAGAATATTTTGGTAGGATAGATGGCCATTTAGAACGGAAGTAGAAATTTTCTTCCGGAAGGTCTTTTATCCTAACTAAACACAACAATAGGGCATGATTCTGGTACGAGATAAAGCCTTCCAAACGAGCGTCCTTCAAAAATCATCGTATATATTAGGCTACATCAACTTATTTAAAGAAAAAAATTAACCAGTTTCAAACTTTTATATGACTCTTTAAAGCTTTAACTAACACATTTATTTCATTTAACTAATCACACATTGTTGTAAATCATATATTCAATCAAATTAATGAAGATGTCAAAATGCCACATTGCCTTGTATGTGTGTAATAGAATAAGAGATACCCTAAAGTTTTTTTCTCTCTTACACAATGGTATGCAAACGACAGTTTGAAAATTTCAGCCACAGATGTCCATCCAATTATATTATAGAAATCAATGTAAATAACTGACTTTCACATGGTTATAGGGATTTTTGTAATTTCTTGTTGATATCAATATTGAAACATTTTTGTTTTTTTATTTATTTAAAACTTATTGTCTGTGTTTGTGTGTGTGTGAGTAGGTATAATTATGGTTTTCTAACCAATGAAAGTTAACAAGTTTTTCAATGGAAAATCATTATTTAAGAAATACGCGACTAAATGGCTATATCAAGTATTCTTGTAGAGTTATACAGCTCTTTTTAACTCCATAAAGACAAACCACCGAAGACTAAGTTTGTTGATCTCAAGCAATTCAGAAAGGTAAACTATCGTGCCAGGATCAAAATCAACTTAACGTTCACTCAATGTAAATAAACTAATGTGTGATAAGGATTCATGTAACTTAACTTAACAACTCTACCAAAACACAATGACTATGGACTGTTTGAAAACAAATGGTTTACTAAAATTAAACCAAATTATTTAGGGCTGATTAGGTTAAAAGTATGCCTAGGCTGTATCCGAATATTTTACTTCACACGCCGTCGACCCTTGACGTTCACTCGATAGTTGAATTGGCAATCACGTGATCAAGTATAGAACCGTCCGAATAGTCACGAAGTGTGCCGATACACCCCTACTTACACTAGAACATACTGGGTATGCAAAATAAATGCTGTATCTGAATAGTCAAGTACACTTGACTTGAAAATGATATTAAAAACTATTTTAAACACCATCTATCAGCAGGGAATGAAAACTAATACAACGTTTTAATATCCATCCCCTCTTCTTTTCACTAGACATGTCCAACACAACACAAAAACACTCTAACAAAAGCAGTATCGGTATAGTTAAAATACTTTATCACAGATCACATTACTCTAACAGACGAAAAATTAAAGAGTTGCCAGTCAAACTCCACATCGACGGCGTGTCAAGGGTAACTTGAAGTCACCCTTGGTCTCAAGGGCTTGTGAGGGGTGCATTGGCACACTTCGTGACTATTCGGACAGTTCTACACTTGATTACTTGATTGCCAATGCAACTATCGAGTGAACATCAAGGGTCGATGGCGCGTGAAGTAGACTATTTGGATACAACCAAAGTGTAACATGAGGCTACGATGTTTAGCGCTCTTGAAGCGCGGAAAATAAAACTCTATCTAAGAATTTGTCTGCATACCATAAACAAATGTGAATATCATCAACATAAGAATAGCTTTTAAAATATCACATAGGCTACTTGGAAGAAAATGTTGCAACCCCATGAAAATAATTTATGAACGTAGGAATAAACCAAAAAATATAATCAGTGGGTCTTGTGCCAGGTCAATCATTATGCCCTTCATGTACTTATAAATTATTTGTTATTGTAAAAAAACCATGTTAAACAAAAAAAAAATTGCAATTGATCAGAGGAATAAAATACTTTAATTTAGTCTGTAATTCATTACATTTATCTTCATTTACAAAAATTACAAAATTGAATAAAAATCAAAGATATCATGCATTATTAAAAGAACAAAAACAAAAAAAAAAATCAGAAAAATTACAGAATCTTTTAAAAGGAAATTAGAAATTTTCTCAGGCATTGCTCCTACTTCTAATAAAAAGGAATATGACACTTTAATAAAACTACTTAAAAAAAATGTAGTGTCTGTAAAAAGTACCTATCCCTGTCATTAATATTAGGTGACTGTATTTCCTAATGCCTTAGCTTGCTTCAACTCAATTATTGATCCTCCTTTGTAGGAAAGTAAAAGTTTGCACACTGATCACTTTTTCTCAAAGACATCATTTTATAAAATGGGGTACTACATACATCAACTTGTGTTACTTGTCCTATAAAGAATCGTTGAAACTTTTTTCCATCAGAAGAAACTAAACTAAACTATGTATGATCTATTATGGCAATTATTTTATTATTATTATTATCTCTCAGGTACTTTTTTTTCAAACTATGATAAAATGTATGTATTAAGCCTCTCAAAATCTTTCATAGAGTAATACCTACATTTTCAAATGCCATTATTTCTAATTCTCTTATCACAGTGCCATTAACATAATGTAGCCTAAAATCTGGATTCAATTAACTTTTAACAAAAGTTTTATTATTTTTGTTTTAGGTTTTCAATGGTATTTCAGAAGCTGCTAGCTAAGAAACAAATTACTTTCTACAATGACATCGAGAGTGAAATCGTTGACAAATAAACTAAACTTACGTAATATACATTTACTGAAAAAAGACAGAACTATAATACACACAAAAAATCATGCATTTGTGTTGCATCCCCAATGCATCTGCAATTGCCCCTCTGTGAATTTGTTTTTACAAAGTAATAGTAATTCTGATTATGCCAACTCTAGATTGACAGTAGGACCCACATACGGTGCTACTTGTTTTAATACTATCTTTAGAAATAATTCAAGCACTTCAGCCAAACAAGATGAAAATGAAGATTTTCTTCCAAGAAGAAGGCTCGGGACATTGGCAGCAACACTAGTGCACAACTCATCTTCTCTTGTACAGCCATACTTGAAGCTCATGAGAATTGACAGACCCATAGGTATTAAATAACTTGCTCTAAATTCAAATAAAGGAAAATGTCAACATGGACATGGAATTCAAATGACAGGATGTTTGTATTTGCACACAAATGCTTTACCACCTATGTCTTGGGTTCATTTCTCATACATAGTCTGTAATGTTTAACATAATTGAATGGTACTATTATAATATCAGTCACTCTTACTGATGTTACCCAGTGATGGATACATAGAATATTTCAGGGTGGGGAATACTGTAGGAAAACTAATTGATATGATATGATATGATATGATATGATATGATATGATATGATATATGATATATGATATATGATATGATTGATATGATGTGATATGATGTGGTATGATTGATATGATGTGATATGATTGATATGATTGATATGATATGAATGATATGATATGATATGATTGATATGATATATGATATGATAAGATTGGATATGATATGATTGGATATGATTGATATGATTGATATATGATATGATTGATATGATATGATATGATGCATAGCTCACTAATAATAGTCCCTATTGCAGGGATATTTGTGCTATGAATTAATAAAATAAGCTAGTGTAAAGAGCAAAGATATACATACAGTCGAAGCCTGATATAGCACGATTGTTGGGGGGACGTACTTCACCCTCGTATTAAAGATTAACCTTGGTTTATCAGAAGGTGTCCCACAGAGTGACAAATGATGAGGCGGGAGGACGGGAAAAAGACTGCAAAATAATGCACTAACCTCCTATATGTAAATTTAATTCATCATTGGATTTATAGATTTCAAGGACAGCGATGCTTATCTTTGTTTCTTGGTGGTTATGTGAGCCTAGTAATAAATGGTAATGCAGAATTGCTCTATTTACCGAATCTCTACATATAAGAATTTCACTATGTTGTACAGTTTTTTTTTTGGGAGGGGGGGATACACATACTCTTCACCGTGTTATATTGAACCATGCTGTATTGGGGTTCTACTATAAAATTTAAACTAAGTATTTTTAATATTATAAGGGAAACTCAATATTAAAATTTCAAACAATTAAACTGCAGATCCTTTCACGATATAGCCTCTTAGTCTAATATACACACACATTCTTTTTAAGACACAATATGAGCAAATGATAACTGTTAGAATTTGAGCCTAGTTTTTCACATGTCATGAATCATTCAGGTGTCAAACAGTTTAATCACAATCAGATTCCTAACTACCAAAATTATTTCATATTGGCGTTCAGCAAACGTTCAGGCTATAATACAACTCAGAACCTGACTCTTAGGAAAATTCTGGACCTAATAATGACTACTGACTCACTGAGATTTCGCACAATGCCAATCACAGAAATGCACAAAGTGAGAAAAAGAGAGGGCAGGTACAAGATATACAAAACACCAAATATTCCACATTCAAAAATGTGCATCTTCCAAAACATAGCTGCACCACCTCAACCTCAAGTCTGCTCTCTTCCATGTCTCATTATCCCCTTTTTTACCTTAATATTATCTTTCCTAGCACCCATCCCTATTGCCTCTCTTGCTGTAAAACTACATCCCTCCTTTGATACGATCCCATGAGATTATATATTCACACTTTTACCTTTGACCAAGCGCTGCTGCATCCCCTACCACTAATTTTTCCGCAATCAAAAACCATCACCTATTATTCACTTCTGAACCCTTCCCCATACACACAAACCTACGGGAACTGTCATATCCTGTGCAAAGAGCCCATCCCTGGAAACCTCTTATCACCTTACTCTTCCCTCAAAATCACAACTAAGCTGATGCTTAGCATACTGACTAACCGAGAAAGAAGAACTTACAAAATGGTGGAAAAGACAACCTACAACATAGTATAAATACAAATTGACGTTAATCATAATCTAAAACTAACCAATACAACAGCTGGAGCAAAACACATTTATTTAAATTTTATGATGGTGCATTCTCAAATACAAGAACCTTGTGAGCTTGCAAACGAGAAATAAGTCTTCATTTGCCAAGGTTTATTATGTTTGACTTTTTTTTTAATTCTCATAGAGGATAGTCTTCCATTTTTTGTTGTAATTCAAACAGTCTAACATTTAGAAAAAAATTAATTATTTTATTTTTAACTTAACTATACCTTTTCTTTATTTTTTTAATTATAGACATTCTGAGAACAAACTGGTCTGTTGATATTTGTTTTTGTCACACCAAGGGAAGCTCAACCAATTAGGTCCCCTTGCTGGACATAGATAATATCCCATTGGCCAAGATAGAATGTCTGTGATAAACAGCAGGTGTCTACCATTAGGGAAAATCCGGGAAAACTGGAATTATTAATTGGGAATTTAAAGTGGTTGTGTAAAAAATGGGAATAAGTAGGGAATTTGGTAAATTACAAAAAAAAAAAAATAAGGAAAATATGAAATATAATAATCATTAAATCAGTAAATTACAATGTGACTAATTTTTTTTTGTATCTGTGTAATATATTTTATAATTCTATAATTCTTAGTAGACTATGCCAATACAAATAAAAAAAGTGTTTATTTAAATTTTAAAACATATTGTTATTCATAAAAAAGAATAATAAAAAGACAAGGGGGGAGAGAGAGGCAAGTTAGAAGGGTCTGCCATACTTTAGAATCGGGAATTTTAGGAAATGATCAGGGAAAAAGTCGGGAATTTCATTGGTCAAGTTGAGTAGACACCATATTTATAACTATTTAGTAAGGGAAGTTAAATCCCAATAAAAACAAGTTAAATGTTACATTTGTCACCCACTTGGGTTATTAATTATTAACACCTCTATTTCATAAGCAATGGCATTTTGATGAATACCTAATACTTGTTTTTACTTTAAATTAATAATTGATATTGTAAATTAATCCACTAATGTGCAGGGTCGTGGCTACTGTTCTGGCCATGTGGTTGGGGCATTGCCATGAGCACTTCGCCAGGCTCATTTCCAGACCCACACATGTTGATCCTGTTTGGCATAGGGGCGGTTGTCATGAGAGGTGCAGGCTGCACCATCAATGACATGTGGGATAGAGATATTGATGGGAAGGTAAAGCTTCATTGAATTAAAGTAAAACCATTCGAAATACACATTTATAATTAAAAGTAAAAATACCGGTAAGATATTTAAAATCTAGTCCAATGTTGATGTAATAAAAAAAATTTCTAAAATAAACATAGACTGCCAATAGTTCTTGTAGATATCCTATATTGATGTGGCATACTCTTATGTACTTTGATGGAAATTCACTTGGCTTAGCACTGTGGTTTGTAATACTTATTTACTCTATTGTATAAGGAACGCGAAAGTTCATTACAGCACTTACAAAAGTACACCACCTATGCCTACCTTGAAATATTATTATTATTAGCACCGCGTCTTACTACCCGTTCGGGTTATACGCACTTACGCTAATGTGTAATGGTANTTACCAGTTAACACCCTGAACACGGTTCTAGATTCTCCCACTCACATCGCATGTCCTGCTCACTGTGTTCTATTAGACTTGACTATCCCAACAAAGTCTTGTGATGAGTACAGGGTATGTTACTCATCATTAGGTAACCTCCTCCACTCTCCAATAGCCTCATACCCTTTTTGACCAAATATCTTCCTAAGCAGCTTGTTTTCAAACACCTTGTCATGCCTATCACTTAACTTGTATGAACTTAAATAAAATATATTAAAACACCTGTATATTTTTAACCTTGCACTTTCTGACTTGGCAAAATTGAGACCTTTTATAATGTACTTATACATGGAAAATACAAAATATTAGTTTATTGTTTGAAAAATGTGCTTTTTGATAGAATGTCTTAAAAAAGCATATTTTTTAATAATAAAATAAAGTGGTTTAAGAGTAAAATACATACAATATAAAGTAGGCCTAAATTATAAAATGTTGAAATTATCTATATCTACTGGTATATGAGACACCTTTTTCTCGGCAATAGTTAAGTAACACAAATATATGAAGATAAAAAGCATTAGGGCGTAAAGCATACATATTACAAAGACATTGTTTCTTTATTGGCTAACTAACTACTCATTACTATATGAGATTATTAAATTAAGTTAGGTTAAATCTTTTATGCAAATATTGTGATCTGCTATTTGTAAAATCAAAAATATATACATAACAATTGGTCAAAGCTACCATTACTTTGAACTAAATTTACCTTATTTCTAGCCTCTAACTTCTTAAAAGGTAATCTTTTTTTTAGAAAAGTACTGCCAACTGTTGACATAAACTGCTTTTATTCCATGAGTTGAAGCCACTGGTGCAGCCAAGGGGGGTGGGGGATTGGGTTGAAACCCCTCCCAGACCTCGATACCCACCTACCTCTTTCTCGTCCCTAAAACGGTTGAAATCATACATGAGGAACTCTACAAATAAAGACAGAATTAATAGGCTTCATGTACATACATCCAGAGGTGTCAGTTACGGACCCATGTGGAAAAATGCCAGATCTGGCCCAGAACTGGAATTGGCCAGATCTGGGAATGCCAGATTTGCCCCAGATCTGGCCTTTGTTAGCAGTACTATTCCCATTTTTTCAGATCAATAAATAGTGCCATTCTTATAGTTTTATTATTTTAGTCAAAATGATGTAAATTCCTATTTTGTTGGTTTTAACTACTAAACAATGTAAACCATAATTATATAAAAAAAATTCTATTTAATAAAATTCAGGATGAAGTGATGAAAGATTAGGATTTAAGAAAGAAAGGGGTTGTTTACTTATTATCAATTATGTAATCATGATATTAAAAATATGAAAGCAAACACATGTTATTAACTACTACTATGTAACAAAAATTAATAAAACATGTTATTAATACTATTTAACAAAAATTAATAAAACATGTTATTAATACTATTTAACAAAAACAGAGGTGTCAGTTACGGACCCATGTGGAAAAATGCCAGATCTGGCCCAGAACTGGAATTGGCCAGATCTGGGAATGCCATATTTGCCTCAGATCTGGCCTTTGGTAGTAGTACTATTCCCATTTTTTCAGATCAATAAATAGTACCATTCTTATAGTTTTATTATTTTAGTCAAAATGATGTAAATTCCTGTTTTGTTGGTTTTAACTAATAAACAATATAAACCATAATTATATATAAAAAAAATTCTATTCAATAAAATTCAGGATGAAGCGATGAAAGATTAGGATTTAAGAAAGAAAGGGGTTGTTTACTTATTATCAATCATGTAATCATGATATTAAAAATATGAAAGCAAATACATGTTATTAACTACTACTATGTAACAAAAATTAATAAAACATGTTATTAATACTATTTAACAAAAATTAATAAAATATATGTCATTAATTATTATTATGTAACAAAAATTAACAACATAATTTAGGGTTAGCTATTATACACTGACTGGGAACTGCTGAATTTCATTAAACCATTAAATAATTTGATTACAAAACTAATTTTTTTTTCAAATTTGAATTCTTTACCAAGCTCTGAAGCCAGGGGTGCAGAATATGTTCAAAGATCCAATATTTCCCCAGAACATAACATTTTAATAAAGAAAATTCCTGAACACCATAGCACTCAAAATAAAACACTAAATATTTTATAGAGGCTGAAGGGAATAAGCATTATTACCTACAACATAATTTGGAAAATTCAAATTCAAATATATTTTTAATCATAGTTATTTTATAGTAGGCTACCTACCTTATATAAAAATTTAGTTGTCTCCCAGAAATGGCAACCTTCCCATTCCCTTGTGTGCATTACATATTGTTATTAATTGTTCATTGATACCAGTAGGCTTACCGGTACCAACATTTAATTTTACATCTTGAAGAGTAAGAGGCAATGTAGTGTTCCAGGAGGCCTTGGTTTGATTGTTTATTTTCATAGACTTTTAATTTTTTCATAGACTCACCACTACTGCAAGGTCTATCACTATCAACCACAATAGGGGAAATACTATCGCTATTTACGACTGTGAGTTTTTCCTGACCACATAATTTACGTTTTACAAAACTTGCAATACTCCCTTGATCCGTACTTCCAGGTTTTTCTTGGGGATGTTTATTGGATAGGCCTATCTGATATCTGAACTTATGACATCTGCCACATCATTCACAATAAGCACAGTTAATGTCTTGTTTGCTCTTAAAAGTCGACATAATAAACATTTGTTTCACTAAACCATCTAATTTTTTATAAACATTTATCTATTAGTACAATGCACAAACCTTAATAGGTCCACTAAAAACAACATTTTCATAGCTACACAATTATTACAATACGCATGTCACAAGTTTAAATAAACTGCGCACACATCGCCGTGTAACTAGGCCATGATATAAAGGGTGACTGAATTCAAACTAAAACAAAACATCGCTCACCTTTCCCTACCTTCCCTCGCCTGTCCGCCATAGCTACCAAAAACCCGCGGTAGGGTAGGTGACTGATGACTCATCACTCAATCATCATTAGCCAGGTTAAATTATTAGTTTTTTCCTTTGCCCCTTATCTCAACTTCTAACGTCTTATCTAGAACTCTGACACATTATCTTAGCCCCTAGACACCGCAACTCTTTGTGCTTACATCTACACTGCCTCACTATAGCACATACTGATAGTGTCTGTGTTGAGTGTCATCGGCCTTTGTTTTTCATACAAATAAAACTACCATATCAGAACCAGAATGTACTAAAATGTCAACAAAATTGTTGGACTTTTCCTGCCTCATATTTCCCCAGGACTGCTTTAATTTCCCCCGAACCTCATTCGCACGTTCGGACATATTCTGCACCCCTGTCTGAAGCTACAGTAATTAGTTTATTTACGAATTACGTACACAAATAGTAATAACGTTATATCATCTAGTGTACTATGTAAAAGGTTTACTTTTATTTTCCTTCTGTAGGTTTCTCGTACCAAAGATCGTCCTCTAGTCAGTGGTGCCCTCTCCCAGTTTGATGCTCTTGTGTTCCTTGCGGGTCAGCTGGGGCTCGGACTACTCGTGTTGCTTCAATTGAACTGGTACACCGTGTTGCTAGGTGCCAGTTCTTTAGGTAAATATTGTGTTAGTCATGGGTGAAAAGTCTTAGGGTGTTTAAATTACATTAATTTACATAACAGTATTTCCTGTTATTGCACAATAAGGTGAAATGCATGTTTCCATACAATTTATAAATTTAAAAGTAATAATTACTAAAGTTTCATGCATGACTAAAGTTGTGAGGGAGAAATGTTTTCTTTCCATTTTATTTTTAGTTATATTTTGAAAATTCTCATATGCCAAGACAAATTGAAGAATTGCACACATTTCTGTGGGATTAATTTTTTGAATTACAGTAGAATCTTGGAAACTCGACCTAATTTGGACTGGGAGGGTGTCGAGTTATTCATATGTCAAGTTTTACGAATAAATGTTTACTATGTCATGTTTACTAAACAAGTATCGAATATTGTAGGTACAGTTGTATTGTACTGTAGTATTGTACAGAACACTAATATAAGTACAGTACAATATATTAAGTGTTAATATAATGGTGTATATACATACATTTAATATACAGAAATGCAGTACAGTACTGTACATATAATATTGTATTGATTTGAATTACACGTTACTGAATTGGAAAACTAAAATACACAGCACTTGTAAAAACACTACAGCATGACTGTTCCACTTGAGTTACACAAACAAACTGAGAGGCTATACAGTTTAATGTGGTGACTGGCGCCAACAACTGTGTGCACATGCGTATCTCGAGCTACACGGAATGTCAAGTATCCGAGAGACTACTGTGATACATTTTAAAACTATGGTTTTTAGAGTAGCTTAAGTTATAAGTTACTGATGGGGAGGGAAGCTATAGGAAGAGCACTCACATTAGGAATCTTCAAGTAAAAATGGCATTTGGAGCCTTATGGTAGTAACTTATTAACTTTAATGTTTATAAAAAAATCCTTGTCTCCTGTTGGGAGATATCCCATCTATATTTGTGGGCAACCATTTAGTAAAAACACCCTTCCTTACACTTGGGGAGAATTCTAGCCCTAACCTCTCCATTCCTGACAAACCAGACTAAATGATCTTGACATTTATAAAACATCTTCTGGCTATGAGGTTATTTGGTAATATTTTATTTACAATTTTTTTGTGATATAAACACTACCAAACATCATCTTGAATCATATTTGACATGACAATATTATGATTATTGGCTTCTTGTATTAGACCAGGAGTCGGCAACCTTTTGGGCCTCGGGTTGACTCATACACTTATCAAAAGTCCCGCGATCATCCATTGTTTTTCCACTCTACCTTTTTTTTTTCTACACAT
>CABFWB010000860.1:152500-165401 GCA_902151455.1 Timema bartmani
ATGTCTAAAATAATGTTAAACACAATACTATTAAATTAAAGCTCAGAATTACAGTAAAAACAACTAAAAACTATAATGAATCAAAACACATACACTATAGTTTGTGTATAAATGATGAATTATAAACTAACAACCAACATGGTACTGATGTTAATAAGTTATTTTATTCGACTTTTTACTTGAGTACTACACGTTCGGGTTATACACTTTTATATTAATTATATTTATGTTCTGTTGCTAGGAAAGAGTGTGGGGCGTGGCTTTTAATGTTCTTTAAGTAAACAGTTACTTCTTTCATCAATAACAAGGGTATGGGAAGGGGGTGTTGTTGAGAATATAAAGGTCAGTGAGTGAGAGAAAAGTTGTATTGAGGAGGGAAGATCTATCTTTTCAAGGTCAACCAGCAAGTAGATTTCTGAACTATGAGAGCAATATTCCAGGGAAGCTAAAATTGAGGGATATTCAAGGGAAGTTAAAACTGGGTACGATTCAAAATGAACAACTAGGGAAGATTCATAGGAAGCTAAAACTGGATAAGATTTAAGGGAAAGTAAAACTGGCTAAGATTCAAGGAAAGCTAAAACTGGATAAGATTTAAGAGAAGCCAAAACTGGCTAAAATTCAAGGGAAACTAAAAAATTGATATAATACAAGGGAATCTAGAACTAAGGAAGATTCAAGGGAAAATAAAGCTGGAGAAGATTCAAGGGAAGCTAAAACTGTGGCAAATTCAAGGGAAACTAAAACTTAGGAAGATTTTAAAGAAACCACAACTAGGGAAGATTCAAGGGAAATTAAACCAGGAGAAGATTAAAAGGAAATTAAAACAGGAGAAGATTCAAGGGAAGCTAAAGCTGGCTAATATTCAAGGAAAGCTAAAACTGGCTCAAATTTAATGGAATCTAAAACTGGGAAAGATTCAAGGGAAACTAAAACTGGGGAAGATTTAAGGGAAACTAAAACCGGGGAAGATTCAAGGGAAGCTAAAACTTAGTAAGATTCAAAAGAAACCACAACTAGGAAAGATTCAAGGAAAATTAAAACAGGAAAAGATTCAAGGGAAGCTAAAAATGGCCAAGATTCAATTGAAACTAAAAATGGATACAATTAAAGGAAATCTAGAACTAAGGAAGATTCAAGGGGTGCTAAAACTGGCTAAGATTCAAAGGAAACTAAAACTGGGGAAGATTCAAGGGAAGCTAAAACTGGGTAAGGTCAAGGAAAAGTAAAACTGGGGAAGATTCAAGGGAAACTAAAACTGGCAAAGATTCAAGGAAAGCTAAAACTGGCTAAGATTAAAGGGAAACTAAAACTGGATATAATTCAAGGGAATCTAGAACTAAGGAAGATTCAAGGGAAACTAGGAGTGGAAAAGATTTAAGGGAAACTAAAACTGGAGAAGATTTAAGGGAATCTAATCCTGAGGAACATTCAAGGGAAGCTAAAACTGGTAAAGATTCAAGTGAATCTGAAACTGGGAAAGATTCAAGGGGAACTAAAACTTGCTAAGATTCAAGGGAAACTAAAAATTGATATAATTCAAGGGAATCTAGAACTAAGGAAGATTCAAGGGAAGCCAAAGCTTGTGAAGATACAAGGGAAGCTAAAACTGGGTAAGGTCAAGGTAAAGTAAAACTGGGGAAGATTCAAGGGAAACTAAAACTGGCTAAGATTCAAGAGAAACTAAAACTGGCTAAGATTCAAGGGAAACTAAAAATTGATATAATTCAAGGGAATCTAGAACTAAGGAAGATTCAAGAGAAGCCAAAGCTTGTGAAGATACAAGGGAAGCTAAAACTGGGTAAGGTCAAGGTAAAGTAGAACTGGGGAAGATTCAAGGAAACTAAAACTGGCTAAGATTAAAGGGAAACTAAAAATTGGTATAATTTAAGGGAATTTAGAACTAAGGAATTCAAGGGAAATTAAAACTGAAGACGATTCAAGATAAGCCAAAGCTTGAGAAGATTCAAGGGAATCTAAACCGGAGGAAGATTCAAGGGAATCTAAACCTGAGGAAGATTCAAGGGAATCTAAAACTGGGAAAGATTCAAGGAAAACTAAAACTGGGGAAGATTCAAGGGAAACCACAACTAGGGAAGATTCAAGGGAAGCTAAAACTGGGAAAGATTCAAGTGAAACTAAAACTAGGGAAGATTCAAGGGAAACTAAAACTGTGGAATATTCAAGGGAAGTTAAAACTGGGAAATACTCAAGGGAAACCAAACTTGGGAAGATTCAAGGGAAGCTAAAACTGGGGAAGATTCAAGGGAAGTTAAAACTGGGAAAGACTCAAGTAAAACCAAACTAGGGAAGCTAAAACTGGGGAAGATTCAATGGAAACCAAACTAGGGAAGATTCAAGGGAAGCTAAAACTGGGGAAGATTCAAGGGAAGTTAAAACTGGGGAAGATTCAATGCAAACCAAACTAGGGAAGCCAAAACTTTGGCAGATACAAGGGAAACTAAAACTTTGGCAGATTAAAAAGAAACCACAACTAGGGAAGATTCAAGTGAATCTAAAACTGGGACAGATTCAAGGGAAACCAAACTAAGGAAGATTAAAGGGAAGCTAAAACTGGGAAAGATTCAAGGAAAACTAAAACTGGGGAAGATTCAAGGGAAACTAAAACTGTGGAATATTCAAGGGAAACTAAAACTAGGGAAGATTCAAGGGAAACTAAAACTTAGGAAGATTCAAGGTAAGTTAAAACTAAAGAACTACTCTAGATTTTCAAACTCCATAAAGTATTTAGGACTTTTCATTCCAGTACATAGATTTTATTATTAATCAGTTGTGACTTAAAACATTATTCTAAATTTAATAACATTTATTTAAATTCCATTTAATATAATCAAAACATATTTGTTTCTGTTTTTATTTTAAAACTAAGATATTTTCCATAATATTCTATTCATGGATATCAAAATAATTTTTTTGTAAAAACTATCACAAACTTAACTAAGAGAAAAGGGGAGTCATCTTAACTTAAACTGATAATTATATTTTAAATGTGGTAAGGTTAATGATAAAGTGAATCATATTTAAATTAATTTTAAAGTTTTCATTTAAAACAAGTAAACCTAATATATTGACCAAAATTATAATGACACACACAAACACGGTTTTTAATATTATTATTGCTTTTTTTTTTGTAGTATTTAAAATAAAATAAATCAAATGATCAGAATCAGTGATCGATCTAATCAACAACAAATAATCAACATCGGCATGATCCGCAATATAGCTGATAGGCCCAGCCCTATATTTAATCATATTCTCTTAATTAAAAATAATAAAATTAATATCCTTCCACTTCTGTCTGAAACTAGGCTAGAAGCCCATATGTCTTCATTAGCCTTGCATTTACATCGGCTGGTGTACTTATTGGAATTTCATCTGTCACATTGACATTTGTCAGCATCTTCTTGGTGTATGTATATTGTCAAATTCCAATTTTATTTGCAGCATAATCACTGTGTACCTCTGTGGTTACCTATACTGGCAGTTTCAAAGTTTTTCTTCATGCACTCTAGCAACTCCTGGATAGCTTCACTTCTTTTTGACGGCAACGGGCTATTGTGCACATAAAGCAGCAAACATTTATCTTGTTCATTCACTTTTCCATGGAACATGCATGGATCAACTGCACATTACATTAATTTGAATTTCCTGAGGCAGTCTGTACATTCTTTATTACAAGCTCTCAAAGCTTGTTTTAAACCGCATAGAATTTTCTTCAGTTGGCACCCCAGCTCACATCTAAACCTCTTGGGGTTTCCATAATACTTTCTTTTTCTAGTTCTCAATTTATAAAAAGCTGCCTTATTCTTGATCTTTGTGATCTCGTCTTTCTCTGCTGCAAAGCACAAGATGATTCTCACAGAATTATATCTGACCAAAGGAGAAAACACCTTTTTATAGAATTCCTTCTCGCTGACTTAAATCTCTGGCTACTAAACAGGCTTTTGCTTTCACTTCATTTGAGCCTGACACACACTTGACTTTGTACACCCACTTACACATCACAATACTTTATTCAGGTGGCCATGGCACTAGTTCCCATGTTTCATTCTTCTTCAGGGCTTCACCTTATTTTGTGGTTTGCTACCACTCGGCCGCATCCTTTAAACTTATTGCCTCTTTGTAGGTGTTGACTTCTTCAATTTTTGCAGTTTCCATGTGACTCATACCAGTCTAGCTGCTGCACATATGGTCGCAGAGGGTATGCTTCTTTGTTGTTTTTTTATCTTCTGTGGCTTCAACAAATTCTTCAAACAACGATGGACTTTGAACTTCATCCTACCATTCCACCTCTGGACTTTCAAGAACTAGTGACAATGGATTTTCCATGACTTTCACATCCTCATCATTATCTCCAACTTCTTTGAAGTTTACCACAAACATTATTTGAGCTTCTGACATCTTAGACGCAATGTCATACTAATTTAAAAAGACACATCACAACTTATAATCACTTTCCTTGTTACTGGACTGTACAGCCTGCAGTTCTTTGTTGTGGACTCATGCCACACTAGGTAAGTTTTCTTGGCTCTTTTGTCCCATTTACTCCTTCTGGGCTCTTTTGGCCCATGAACAAAAGCTTCCGCACCAAAGATTTTCAAGTGACTCAAATTTTTTAATAATAAATATATGCCATCATTTAGTTACTATTTCCATTTTTTAATATTTCATTATATTTCTATTTCATTTTATGTTCAAAACTTTTTCCAAGATTTCAGATTCATATTCAAGATTCATGGATAAAATGAAGATTTGAATTTGTAAAATAGTATATTTGACCCAACTCTTTTATAATACTGTGTATCATGAACACGTAATATCTATAAGAATTTGTAATTAATGAAACAATAAGGCACTAAAAAGTAAGCACTAGGGAAGGTTCCTTTCGGTGGTCACATGGTCTAAGGTGTCACTCTCACAATATACTAGACTGACAGTAACAGGTAGATCAGGATTTGAATCTCGGTCTGGTGTACTATAAATGTGTTTTTTTCTAAATGGGTTTTCACTTTACCTCCACAGAAAATATGTGAGTATACTTGCTTTTAATTATACCTTCCTCATCCCAAACTTATTAGTGTAATTAGTACATAAGTGTATAGCCTGAACAATGATAAGATTGGGTGCTAAATATAATTCGGAAGGAAGCTAACTTGATTTTCTCAAAATTAATTAAACATAAAATCATTGTTTTTATTATTCTCAAATTTAAATACAATTTCACTATGTTATGCTCCAAATAACAACAAAATGGAAATTACTATTTTACGTAATATGTTTTGTTGGGCCATTCTTTAAAAACAATTGTCTTAGCATTTTTTATTGCATGTTTTAATTTCCAGGTCTAGTCATTATTTATCCTTTGATGAAGCGTGTTACTTATTGGCCACAGCTTATCCTTGGCATGACTTTCAACTGGGGAGCATTACTAGGCTGGTCGGCAGTCCAAGGAGCATGTGATTGGTCAGTTTGTTTACCCCTGTATGCTGCTGGGGTATGCTGGACTATTGTATATGACACCATATATGCACACCAAGTAAGGACAAATGTTTATTGATATAACTACAACAATTGTGTTTGACTTCAATCGAGCAATTACCACATGCCAGCACGTTTACATTTTTTTAAATTTGTGTTGACAAGGTTCAATCTATCGTGATTCCTTAGTAAATTTTAAATAAGTTCAATTCTAATTTTGATTCCAATTTTAGCATAAGCTTAAAAAATATCATTAATTTAATTTTGACTTTTTAATTGTTGAATATACTGATATTCTTTCTTAATCCATAATATCAGCTTAAAGTGTACTGAACCACGTTTCCTCCAATAGTATTATTATCTCCTCACAAAGTATTTAATGAAGAATTATTAATGAAAATGAATTATTTTTATTAAAACAAATCTTGTATATAGTAAAACATTATATTAACTATAGTAGACATAAACTTAATTAGACTGAACTGTATGGACCCTAGCTTGTCTCGCTCTTTGCTTGTAGTTGTTATCAGGGCGAAGTCGAAGGTCGGGAGGGTTGACGAACTAAATTGTGGAGATGAATCGCGTTTGCTGACTGACCTGGTATGGCAGGGGTTGAAGGTGGTTGATTACTAGCTCTTATCACTGACAAGAGCTTCTGCCGTAGGTGTTCTTGAATTTCCAGATGAGCTTTGGTAGCCGGGTGTGTGGGACAAAGTTGGCAGCTCGGGAGTCCTTCTGGCTGGTGTAAGGTAGGGAGGTTGGAGATAAGTTATAGGGTTTAGGTGGGGTGGCTAGTGGTCACAAGTGTTAACTTAGGGGTTTATGGAAGAGATTGGTGTGGGAGGGACTCAGGTAGTCGGGGAGTTTCGTGAGTAAATCTTGGAACAAGGAGAGAAGTACAGAAGGGAGCGAATGTTGAAGTGCCGGCCTGCGAGTTCAGTGAAGTAATTTCCAGGGGGTGCTCTGACATCTGGTGGTGAGAACCATTGTCATACTAGGTGGGTCATTGAGGGGAATAGACCGGGTGCACAATTGTCAGCTTCGGTTTCAATTGTTTTCACTCTGCCTGTCTCATTCATTTTGTATGTCCAATGCCTCGCACAAGGTTCCCCTATTGCTTCTGGCGTGCTCAGTGAAAGGAGATTGATGTTATCTAGGAGAAAGAGGGGGTGGGTGAGGATAAGAGCGGTGGTGACAAGGTTGGAGGGAATGAGAGGTTAAGGGTTGGGTTACTTCTGCTAACAAATTGCGGTTAGGTGGCTAGGTGGAGGAACTTCGGCAAGAAAGTCGCGGTGAAGTGGGTGGATGGAAGGAGAGCTTGCACAAGAGACCCGGATGTGGATGTAAGGAAAAGTAGTTTGGGAGCCCCATTTTCTTCTCTCTTTTCCTCTCTCTCCTAGTTGTAGATTATAGTATATGTTTAACTTGCATTATGCACCAACAACTTTGGGGATACTAATTTAAAGAGAGATTATTTCTGGGGGTACATGAACAAAAAAAAAAAAAAGTTGAATACTACTGCCTTAGACCATGCGGAACTGAATCAGGTAATAATTTGGTGGATTAAAACTCAGGTGAAAATATGTTTCTTGTTGTTTTTTATGTTTTCTTTTTAACTGCAGATTACTGCATATCTATCTACACTCGTGGGTTGGGGGGGAGACAGGTGGTATAAGAGGAAATATTACTTTGTTAGTGGGGAGGAAAAACATTTAGGAAAAACAACCCTAGCCTCCTTGTCACCGGCAAACCAGATCAGACAAGGTTGATCCCTTAACTTACCTGTCCATTGATGTGGATGTGTTTCTTAGACTTCACATGTTATAAACACAGGTGTGAGACACAAGGTATTCAAATTTCATTATAAGTAAGGCTAGGGTGCTAATAATCCTTAGCTTGTATAAAATACCCCCATTCCAAAAATAAGACATTATTAGCTTTATTTATAAATTTCAAAAAGCTTCATAGCAATTATATTTTAAATTACCATATTATGTGTTTATGTATTGGTAGTTTTTCACAGACACAATCACACCTCTGTTATTAAACACCAAGCTACTTGTGTCCTGGCATGTAAAGTTTCTACACCAATTTGAACATGTATTCACCTGGAATTTGATCTGTGATAGTTTAGTTTCCTAGATCTTAGTCCTTTGGATTGTAACATTATTTAAAAAACTAATCCTTCTTTAAACTAGGATAAAGCTGATGATTACTTATTGGGCATCAAATCAACAGCCCTCAAGTTTGGAGACAAAACGAAATTGTGGCTGTCCGGTTTTAGTTCGACGATGGTGTCTGGATTGGTTTTATCGGGGCTGCAATGTGATCAAACTTGGCCATATTACACTGCGGTGGGTTTAGTAGCTGCACATCTTGCCAAACAGGTAAACAAAGAATAATTTACTCTTTAGCTGGATAGTGTTTAAATTAATATTCATACATACAAGAATCTACTAATATTTTAAATAAAATATACATTGACATTATCACTATGATAAAGAATTTAGCATTCCCCACTAAAATATGCCAAAAATAACAAAACTATCTCTTGCTTTTTGACATGCCTCAAAAAGCGAATATAGGTTTCTCTTTGTCCAATCATAGCAATGTCAAGTGTGAAGTGTGTTTTTCTTTTCATTTTAAAAGCCAAAAGTGTTTAAATGTTTTTATCCATCTTTAAAATTACAAAATATACCTCACATCCTAAAGCGAAATGAGGTTTTCTTTATTTAAAGAGAGATATGTGTTATATTCACATCCAATATCCATTTAATTTGTTTGTCCTTGTGTTATCCTTTTATGTGTTCCTATCTAAATGTCCTATCAATCTTTACCCATTTACTTTTTCTCCCTTTTGTGTTTATTTTCTTTCCCCTTAGAAGGTTGTGTTGCACATTTCACACTCCCTTCTGATGAGTTTCGATAAAATGAAGCTTAGGTCGGGGGGTTGGGTGGTAACAATTGCTTTTCTTGAATAAACTCCCATTACTGCCTTGTCCAATGGCAGCAATGTGAACTGTGTTCTTCTTTTCGTTGTAATAGCCATATCAGGGTGTCTACTGGTGACGAAAAGTTACTAATTGCAAAAAAGGTCACGAAAGTCTCTGAAAAGTCATGAATTTTCAATATTTTTCATCATAAAGTCACAGAAAATATTTTTGTTTGAATTTCTCGTGCATCGTAACAACGAAAACACTTCAAATGTCGAGCCACCCACTACCAATGATGCCATGCGCTAGCCGCAACAAGTTGCCATGATACCAAGGACAAGGTTAACATTCACCAGTTAAAGTTTAATGTTGTGTCTGAGTGAATTAAGCCTATATATGCATTATATAATGTTTGACCGCTTCCCGGAGGTATTTCGTAGTCAAAAAAGGTCACCAAAATGTCACTAATTTTTGTTTCTCCAACTCAGTAGACACCCTGCATATTGTGTTTGTTCCCTTTCAAAATAACATTCTTCGTAATTTGTACTTGCCAAACTAAAAATTGTAAGTTGATGGCTACCATCAGAATTTTAATGTCAACCTGCTTAATATTTCAAATTAAAAAAAAAAACCTTAAAACCTTTCCATAAAGGTTTGTTCTAGGCTCCCATTCTTCACATTCTTTCAATTTAGGTTCATTTTCCCCCACACATCATATAGTTTCTTAATACCCCAAAAAATGCTTTGATCACTATTATAAATCAAAACAAAAGATTCTTTTAACTTTATTAATAAATCATTTCATAAAATAAGCCTTTCACAATTTAAATAGGTAATCAGTTCACAAATTGACACAGGTGCCATTGTGTGTTAAAGTAGTAATGATTTAGCTGTCTACTACGCTATTGGTAGATGTATGGCAAAAGAGCAATTTCTAGTTAAATTTGTAGCATCTTAATTCTAGATGCTCTAAATTATATTTTAGTCATCTTTCTGAATATTTTGAGCTACAAAGTAAAAGCACACTTATTGGTAGAGGCTTGCAAAAGGAAAGGTCATTTTAAGGGTAAAAGTGGTGTTATTTTTCTCAAAAAGTGATATTTTATGCTGAAAGTGATATTATTATTTACATCAATAAAAGTAAAATCAGGGTTAAAGTCTAGAATACGGTAGCACCGCTTCTGGATACACAACCACTTAAATACCAACATTGGGTTACTAGCATATGGTGAGCACACAGTGATAATGTTTATTTATATATCCATAAATTATAAAAATGGTTCTATTAACACTCGAAGTGGTGCTACCATATTATGGACTTGTTCCAAAATGAATATTTATTCTTTATATCTCCATGCCAATTTAATTGTAAAATAAACTATTCTTACATTGCTAACCATATTAGTTCTCTATTGAAAAGATTGCCACTGTGGCCAAATTATTTTCCTTAAGGTTAGTTTTTTTTGTTAGAAAATTGGTGTACATTGCAAAAAAATTTTAATAGTTAACATTTGCATATGGTAATCAAATTGACTCCACACATTTCCTAACAAATGCTGAGTTTGATAAAGCAACTACCTGCAGCGCCTTTATAATGTCCATTACAGCGGCCTCCATTTGCTTTTCAGCATATTGCTTCAGTTCACAGTTGAATTTAGAGGAACTGTATCTGCATTTGTATGGAGGGTGTAAAACAATTTTGGAAAACGCACGCTCAGTATACCCGACTAATATTTGAACCCCGATCTCCCTGTAATCGGCAGTCTAGTCTAACACGAGAGTGACGCCATAGACCATACGGCCACTGAAGTATGTTATTACCTTTTTGAACATTGGTATTGCCTTGTTGTTGCCATTAATTTAACTAAAATGTTTTACTTAAGTGGAAATATATGGTTAAAATCTAATTGGCTTTCTGGTTTAAAAGCTGTTATCCATCCACAAGTTTTCATAAAATATTATAGATAATTTTATTTGGCATATAGGATGTGATTCATTATGGAATAAGCAAATTGTAATAGACCAAGGTGCAATATATGCATACCATAAATTTGAAATACCAAAACTTTTAGACTTAATTAGTAAATTTTTATGAGTATATTGTTGTTCAAATCCAATCAACCCTATCAAGATAATGATTTTAGGATTATTTAATTATCATAATTTATGATTATAATATAAAATCTGTGTAAATATAATAAAATGTTTACTTTATAATATTTCTATATATCTTAAAATACCATTAATTTTAAAATATAACAATAACTCTTATCAATAAATAAATAAATGACTTCTTATGTTTGATGCTTTTTGTTGGAGCAAACTCCTTTCTTTAATATTGTTTTCATCTTTGGGAAATAAATAAACCAAATCTTTAGGATCAAAGGAGCACAAACGAGAATACATCATCTACATGGCATTGTTGTGCCATGACAGCAATGTTTGTATTGTAAATCAGGCATCCAAGCAAAGCGTGATATGATCCGAACTGGTTTCGTCAGACACTTCCCCGTTTAACACACTTAGGCCCAATCTTACAATGTCACGTTTTTCTATTTGTTAGGGCTTAACATAAGGTTAAGTGATAACAACCACTACTTTTGATTTTACAATGTCCGGTAGTGCTAATGTCCACGTAAAAGTGCTCATAAAGTTAATGCGAAATCTACCTTCCGGTTAGCAAACATGACGTCCACATGAACAACGTTAAACACTCCGTCAAATTGTTTTCAAAGATATTGTTATTATTAAAGTGAGGCTACATTTTTCTATCTAATGAAATGGGGGATTTATTTTATGATTATGACTACTTTGAAGATGAGTTAAACGTTCTAAGGAACCCAAGACTTCGAAGACCAAAGAAATACTTGGAACAAAAGAATTTCCTGAAATTTAAAAACAATCTTCCTTGTTATAAATTCTTGAGGTGATTGAACACCACTTAGAATTGTTTACTTTCATTCATTTGTTTGTATTTAAACTCGTGTTTATGATTTTCAACAGAAATTTTAGTAGAAAAATAAATATGATAAAAGATAGCAGATAGCCTTTCACAGACGTGATAAATTGGACTTGCTTTGATTGGTTTATTTTAATAACATTTCCATAGATGTTGTAATGACTTGCCTATATTTTCTATGGTCAAATTAAGCCAATCAAAAGCTTTGAAACAAATCTAGCGCTCCTAGAAAGTTACCAATAATATTAATGGAAGGCACCTGTTCGTTATTTGATGAGCGTATAAAAATAGTATTGGTAAACACAACGCCAAGTTTACCCAACGGTTAGACTTTACAGACAGTTAAGTTGCGAGGACTTCGACGAGACATTGTAAGATTGGCCCTTAGTCTTTCTTATCTAGTTGTTGTCTTTGTATTTATGTATCATCCTTTATCTATAAACTAACACTACTTTGTCTGTTTCAGCTATACACACTGGACATCAATAATCCAACAGATTGTTCAAATAAATTTATTTCAAACCAACGAGTTGGATTGCTATTGTTCCTAGGAATAGTGCTTGGAACATTGATGAAACCTGAAGTTATTAGTGATAAAGAAGAAATAGTCAAGAGATGAAAATAGAATCAAATATTTATTATGATTGTTATAGAATGAATTTGTCATTAGTATATTATTTATTGTATATTATTTGTTGAGTTTGTTTGATTTGTAAGGCATACTAAATAAACCCATTTTCTCTCATTTCTCTCCCTTTGTTTTGTCTCTAAAAGCTCAGCAGTCTTGTACAGGTGAATTTAACACTAAGTGTTCCTGTAACTTGTCAGTGCCAGCTAATTAAAAGTGATTACAAATCAAGCTGGGTTTTTACAAAACAAGTAAATAATATTTAGTAATAAAGTGGCTTAAAACATTTCAGAACTATTCAACACAATCTTTAATAATAAAGGACATACCATATTATTAATTATGTTTGTTTGAATTCATTTTAATAAAATAAGTTAAACCCAGTTTTTATCCAATGGGTGGTTATATTTGATTTATTATCTTTCAAAGACATTATCCAAGCTTAAGAAAAAAATGAATCATACCTAAATTAAGACAACTGAAAGAAGATTGTATGGTTATTTTGCACATTCTTATTTCATAGCTACTTAGCACCATGTCTTACTACCTGTTCGGGTTATACGCTTAAGTAATAATTACGTTGATGGGTTAGGAATTGGGAAGGTCGAATATAGAGGAAATGAATCCACATTTGCGTGGAGGGAGAGTGGAAAACCATTTAGGAAAAACCACCCCCAGTTCACCCGACCAAGATTTAAACCTCAATCATTTCGTCCTCAGCAGTTTAGCTCAACATAAAACAAGCTATTAACTAACTACACCACCGAGGCGGGTTATTTCATAGATAAATATATGCGTTCAAGCATTTGAATATTTTCAACTTGTTGACAAATTTAGAAAAACATCTCATTCTACATGGCCCCGAGGAGGAGGGGGGGGGGG
>CABFWB010000860.1:174995-208071 GCA_902151455.1 Timema bartmani
CTCTGTAATAAAACTTCAGGTCAGTTTAACCAGGCTGGAAGAATAGTATTTGAGTGCTAACTCTGTAATAAAACTTCAGGTCAGTTCAGCCAGGCTGGAAGAATAGTTTTTTAGTGCTAACTCTGTAATAAAACCTCGGGTCAGTTCAGCCCCGCTGGAAGAATAGTATTTGAGTGCTAACTCTGTAATAAAACCTCAGGTCAGTTCAGCCCCGCTGGAAGAATAGTATTTGAGTGCTAGAGGTCTAACTGGAAAAGAAATCAAAATTTTTGCTGTTCAAAAAGTCAAATTTGTATGGAAAATAAACTTTTGGAAAGTGACTTTAGTGTCGTAAAGATCGACGTACTTTGTACAGGTGTTTTGGAACTAAATTTTTTGAGGGGGGGGGGAAAAATGGGAGCAAATATAAAATGAAAACCCATAAATTGAGTGTTGGTGAAAATGAGTGGAAATTTTAGAGAAGCACTGACTACTCCAAGGTGTGTCCTCTGAAAGGACCACAACCACCAGCTATGCAGAAGATAACACAGCCAAATAGACTGATCACCCAAATAAATGATGTGAAGCCGAAGAAGAAGTTGGAACCAACCAGTGTAGGAATCCAAGTACTGGAAGAAGCTCAACAATGGGGCACGTTTAGTAGATTTAAAACTATTTTACCAAGGTATGCCCAAAGACCAATGCAAGAAAAAATCTGAAAACACCAGATACAAGTTGCACAGGAAGTATTTTTTGAGCCTGTAGAAATTAAGAAACGTGGTGTATTAGTTGCGCGAATAGACTAAGTAAGACAAAGAGCTCAAAAAAAAAAAAAGTTTAGGAGTAGCAGTGCTTTTGGAAATAGAATCCACTAGACACCAAGGAAAGATTTAGACGCTATTAGCTAACAATACTTCTCAGGAATCGAAGCAGGAATGCTTGCATAAAGAAAGAGAGTTTCAAAATATGCTTGAATTATATTTGGAAGAAGGTACAGCAGAGGTGAAGAGATACATATAAAAGGAATGAACACAATAGGCTTTTACAATAAAAAGATGACAATTCAGGCTTTATATGGCCGCCAATTGAAGAAAATAGATCGTTACCACCCAATCCCTCGACCTAGGTTTAATCCTATCGGAACTCATCAGGAGGGAGTGTGAAACGTGCAATATAACTTCCTAAAAGAGGACACCAAAAAACACAAAAGGGAGAAAAAGAAAATTGCTAAACTATGATCTTTACCAATTTCATTTTTCTCCTTTTTTTTTTTACAACTAGATAAGAACATGTAGTAAAAGGAACAAATAACATAAAGGCCAAACATAGGAAATTGACATTCATTGGAAGAAAACCACTTTGAATAGCTTGTGGAAAAATCTAATAAAAAAACAACAGATGAGGACCACTCAAAACTTGTAAAGTATAAATATAAAATAGAGCAATACAGTGATTGTGTAGGAACAGTGTTAAGACCTTAGGCCTATTTCTAGTATATGTGCATTATTTATTAGTTGATTACTTAAATAATTATTAGTGGCAGTAAATGGTTTGCCACAGTAATTTTAAAGTGTTCATAATTTCACTAATATTGTAATACTGTTTAATTTTTTTTATCGTGTCTATAGTTGGACAATTTTTTCTTTCTCATATTAAGAAAGTATTGTAATTATTGTGAAAATTTTCCCCTTCAATATAATATAGTGAATATTTATGTTTTATGTCCTCCCCCTCCCCCCACAACCCAAACAAGTGGGTTTTACAAACTGTCATTCCTCATGTCTGGCTGTGCTTGGGGCTAAGTGGGTTTTACAAACTGTCATTCCTCATAGTCTGGCTGTGCTTGGGGCTAAGTGGGTTTAACAAATTGTCATTCCTCATGTCTGGCTCAAAACGGTTTGATGGTTAATGTTCATATTTAATTTTTATATGTTAAAGGGTCATACTTAAATTTTAAAAACATGTTCTGAATCTTAAATTAAGGGTAGTTTATTGAGAAGATATTTAAGAAAATTCAAAATTTTAGACAAAAGCTATAACGATTTTGTTTGAAATAATTATCTAGGGAGAGTTTTTCATGACAAATAACAAAATATGTTCATTTAGAGACCATCAATTTTTAGGGTGGTTGACTGATTTTTGAAACTTTGTCAAATTTAAATAGCCACAGTGTAAAACATTTTTTTTCAGAATTAATATCTGAAGACTGTGTCATATGATTTAAAAAAATAATGTTTTTTCTGAGGAAAGTTTATTAATTAATAGTTTAATGATAAATTATTTTTTTAAATTTTCATCACAAATTGTTATAGAATATATGCAAAAGAATTTAAGATTGTGTTAAATAATTTATTTTTTTCATTTTTAACATAGAAAATAAAATAAACCATTTGAAATATATACAATTCAGGGACTGATTTTCATGTCAATCAAGGAATACTACTTCATGGCATCTTGTAGCATCGCCCTTGTTTAACCTTCCAATGATCACACACATTATTTGGTAAACAAGTCCTA
The DNA here is from genome assembly GCA_902151455.1 of Timema bartmani. NCBI lineage: Eukaryota > Metazoa > Arthropoda > Insecta > Phasmatodea > Timematidae > Timema > Timema bartmani. Next base: position 177,492 of record CABFWB010000860.1, read on the forward strand.
TTTAAAAAATAACGCATTTTTGTTTCATAAAGATATTTTGTGAAAATATTACTTCACTTCCAAACTTGACAACTTCCACTACAGCAAGAATGCTTCAGCATTTTCAGGCACTTAATCCTCCATGGGTATCTGCAATGTCATTATAAGCCTTCCACTTCCTAGCCAGAGAAGTGATGAACATAGAACTATTTTGACAGTAATAGTCTATCGATGTATTTGCGAGGGTATAAAGGAAAACTAGCCCCTCCTCAAATAAAATACAACAGCACAGCAAAGTTCTCTCAGCGATTCGAAACAAATAATTAAAATGGGGTGAAAAAATAAAGTTAGAAAATTTTTTGTGTCTCAACGAGTGAATTTGAACCAAATAATTAGACATCAATGAGGAAAAATGGTCAGGATTCAATAGGCACAGAAGGTTACAATCCTGTAAGGTCAATGGCAGCATTGAAACAGGAACAAATGATCAGGGAAACCCATAATGCTGGTGGGGAAGTGACAGTAAATTCCGAACACCACAGAAACTTTACAGTTTGGCTTGCAATGCTGAACTCTAATTTTGGGATGTTCCAAGTAGGGACTTGCATGTAAAAGTAATTTTTTTTAATGTGAAGATGACATTAATCTTTCCTTGCTATTCACATTAAAAGTGATTCTAGAATTATAATTTAGAAAAAAAGTATAGTAATAATAGCTTTGATACATTAAATGCACACCGGCAGTAAATCTACAATACAAATACAGTGAAATCTCTTAAAAGCAGACACCTTCCAGGATAAAAAGAATTGACCATTATTAAGATGTGTCCGTTATCTGGAAAAGAATATATATTTTTAAGTATTAGTGCTTCCAACACAATTTAACCTATATTAACCTATATTCTGCGGATATTAAATACAAAAATCTAATTACTGCATTGTGTAGTCTAATAGCTTAGTCTAATAAATGAATTATACACAAAATACGCAAATAAAATTAAATGTAAATAGAAGGCCTTCTGCACTCTAAGCCTTTATGTGCATAAGTACAGACTAAACTGATGGAACAGCCTCTGCTGATGGCTTGGAAGCGGAGGGAGGTACGACCTTGAGTACTGTGGTTATTAATATGTGGACTATTTTAGAAACTTTCCCAAGAGGGGAAATGCAAGATTGCTCACACTTCATGTGAGACTATGGGATTATTGACATTCCTACAGTCAAATACTGTATATGGATTTGTGTTTTCAATTTTTGTCCGCTGTTAGGAAATTTTTAAAAATAAATATGCATCTCTAGCAGTGTCCACGTCCGTTCTTAAGAGCCAATGTTATTTTGCCAGGGAAATTAAACTGTCTGTTTCAAAGACGAATCAGCTATTCATAGCTTTCTGTTAAGGGAGATATCACTGTAAAGGTTGAACTTCAGTCTTAAAACTATACAATTTTAGCGCGTCCTATTACCTGTTCGAGTTATATGCATTTTTACTAATAGTGCTAAAGTCTTAGGGATCAAGAAGATTAAATTTAGAGAAAGTGTACCCGCATTTGCTTGGAGGTAAAGTGATAACCCATTTATGAAAAACAATCCCTTAGTACAACCTAAAAGGATTCAAATCTCGATCTCTTCATCGTAGATAGTATAGTCTATTGTTAGAGTGACAACTTAGGATCATGTGGCCACCGAAGTAATTAATATTAATTTTGAATTTATTTTTATATTATTAAATAAAGGTACTTGATATATAATGTTAATATAGCTTTATTGAATTTTAACAGGTTTACAATATTCACGTTTTCTTCTACCTTATTTGGGTATGTTTTCACAAAAGTTTAATATAGGCCAAGACAATTCTGTGTGCCTATTTCAACTGATAATATTAATGAACATCCTTGTAAATTATGTCAGGAGACACATGTATTATTTAATTAAGAAAGTAGTAATTTTTGAGTCCCGATTTAAAATCAAATTAAGACAAATAGAGGAAAGCTCATCATAAGCCTGTATATAGTACAAGGTTAACACATTTATAGTAAATACCCCATATACTTGACTAGGAATCCCTAAAACAAGCTTTAAGAAATATATCTTTACTTACTCTTATCTTGATCAATCCTGTAAAAGTTTGAGCAGAGCTTTACAGCTAGATGTAGCAGTTTTACAGTTTTTTGCTGCTCAGGTTTCTTCATGTCAAGGTTACAGCACCGAGATACTCTTTTCAGTGCATAGTTAGCTTCAAGACTCATTGAGCGATATATATTAATTTTCTTGTTAGGTCGAAGCCAACTCTTGTGATCCTAGAATGTTAATGTAAGTAGAATAAAAGTATGTCCATTAAGAGTGTAGCTATGTATACTCCATTTAACTTGAAAAGTAGAATTCTTACTGTGACAAATTACATCTTGGACCTAACCTAATAAGTTATACCATATGATAAACAAATAAAAATTAGCCTTTAACCTTCCAGGGTAAACAGAACGTATCTGTGATTATAAAAGAACCATATAGATCTCTCTGAACCTAATATAAAAATATAAAATTAATTATATTAAACTCATGTTTTGAAATAGGTTAAAACATTGTATTGTAAATAGTACATATATTTCTCAACTTGGTACGAATTGTTGAAGATCTTACCCGAAGCTCTCTTGCGTATGGGTCAAGGGTTGCAGCAGCATGCCAGTAATAAATAGCACCAATTGCATTTTTCCGCCAAAATGATTCTGAACCTAATTGACACAAGATTTCTTGCTGCTTTCTTGTGTCATGCTTGAAAAGATCTTGCATTTTAATAGACCTGTTAAAAATATCACAATATCCATAAGCTGTGTGCTCTAGTTTCAAACCTGCAATACCTGCTTCATATGAACCCAGCTCTAGTGCTCTACTATAATAATTTAGAGCGGCCCGATTACGTCCTGTTACTTTCTCACAATAAGCACCCATAGCCAAATTTGCATCTCTGTCTTCTTTTCCTATAGACAAAATTTTGTTGAAGATTTTATTAATAGACATAGTCCGCAAGTGTGATGGAAGTTGACAATATCCAAATAATAATCGGCTGAGAATAAACAAGGAATGATGTTCAGGGTTCTTCAAAACTTTGCAATATAACTCAGCAGCACGGTTATATAAATTTTCATCCGATGTAGGGCTCAAATTATTAGCAATGTTGATAAATTCTTCGGCAGCAAAACATAGGTAAAAATAATTGATAGATCTAGTTATTCTAAGGAATGATTCCAAATTCTGTATTTCTTCCTTAGTGAATTTATTTACTCCCTTCATTCGAATTTCTTTCAGGCACTCAGCTTTCAAGAAGTACCATAGTCCTCTCCTTGGGTCCATCACAATTATTTTATTTAAAGTTTTAAGTATTGCACTTAGTTGGACTTCATCAACGGGACACACCAACTTACAAGTGGCAATGATAGCATAAACAGCAGCTTTTTGGCTATTCTCAAGTTGACTGAAAGGTTTGATTGCACTTAGAACAGACTGTGCCTCTACCAGATTATTTTGTTGTTTATAAATGTGTGCTCTAAGGGCTTTAACAACATACCATAATCCACCAAGTATATCTGAGAAGAACACGTCTTGTCGTATTTCATTCAAAATATCTTCACATTCGTTAATTTTCTCCAAACTTGCTAAATAATGTCGATCAATGCTATGCACGTAAGTGAGCACAATGCAGTGGGTTAATCTACAACTTACAAGTGGCAATGATAGCATAAACAGCAGCTTTTTGGCTATTCTCAAGTTGACTGAAAGGTTTGATTGCACTTAGAACAGACTGTGCCTCTACCAGATTATTTTGTTGTTTATAAATGTGTGCTCTAAGGGCTTTAACAACATACCATAATCCACCAAGTATATCTGAGAAGAACACGTCTTGTCGTATTTCATTCAAAATATCTTCACATTCGTTAATTTTCTCCAAACTTGCTAAATAATGTCGATCAATGCTATGCACGTAAGTGAGCACAATGCAGTGGGTTAATCTAATCCAGATAAATTCCTTTCCTGATGGATCACACTTTTCTTCTTTTTCCTTAATAAGTAAAGTTAAGGAAGAAGGAGGAATTCTTATTTTTATTTTCCATTTGAAAGGGCATTCTAATTTATTCAAGACTTTGTTGATAGATCTTTTTTCAACTGAGGTTCCATTTGCCATCTTTTTAAATCTCTGTTTCTTAATTTTGGTTGAATAGTTTAATGTTGTTTCTTTATAGTGAGAAATTGTGCTATTAATTGATTTTAGTATTTCTGAAGTTATTAGATTACCTGCAACAAAAATAAATCTTATCTGATCATTCTATAAGCAATTTATGGGAATAAAATTTCATCTAAACTAGAAATAAAGAACTGCTAATAAAATTAATCAAGTCATTCAAAAATTACTTACATACTTATATGTTCAATTACAATACTATACATCGAAAGAAGGGAAGAAACTAGAACATAAGGCGGTTAAAATATTTGGTAAGTGTGAATTAGAATTAAAACTGTAAGGGGGAAGTTAAAAGCAGGACAGCCACGGGAAAGGGAAAATATGGAAGGGTGAGGGAATTTCTGACATCTGGAAGAATCTCGATTGAGTTATGAAAGAGGATTGTAAAGTGTTTCGTGTGGATTGTGGTGATGTACATATCTGAGATGTGGACAATCACACAGAGGTCTTTGAAATATGTTTGTGAAGAAGATTGAAGAAGTGTAAATGAATGTACAGATTAAGAAATTGTAGCATTTGGGCTACAAGTTGATGGTCAAGTTGTAGAAGTAAACACGACTTACCCTATTTCAATGCCATGGACTACGAGCCACAAAGGATCACACCAGCACTAGTGAACTGTGTAACTACACGTTATAGACTGACCACGGCCGGCGAGATTCAAACTGCGCCCACCAGAGAGATAGAGCCTTTACCACACATTCCAAAGAACTTCAGTGAAGAGAGATGTTATAGAAGTGCACAGTTGGTTGGAGAGTGTTCTCTACGTTTCTATTGCCGTGTGCATCCCCTCCCTGTTGTTACCCATATGTTTTCCCCCACCTTTTTTCCTTTTCTCCAATGTTCTCTGGGTTTCTGCATATATAGTGCCGGCAAGACACTTGGTCTTCACTCTTGGACTCCACTCTTGGACTTTACTAGATTAGAGGAGTGGGAAGCTTTGGCTTTGTTATAAAATGTAGGGACAAAATTCAATTTGGTATAATTTACTTTTAATTTTTTTTTCTTTTTTTTTTCAAAATTTACTTTTCAGCCATTAATTATTTCCTTTTATATAATGAAGAATTATGAACAGTATAACATTTATCAAAATGGAACTTAGAATCGATTTCTCACATATATAGATCGATATGAGCTTAGATGTTTACTTTCAGACATCGATTAATAATATATTTTTTTTTAGTCTTCGACTAATCGTAATAATAACTAATAATATTTATGGCACGGACGTATTATAATATGACACTAAGGCTAATAATTGATCATCATTGAAATATTATTTTTTACTGTTATATGTTAAAAGGGAATTTAATTAATTTAATATATTCCTTAATGGTGGATGAACTTTGTAACAAAATTTATGAAATGTTTCTTTTGGTGAAATATATACAAATTGTAAGGTTAGACAATATATTGTAAGATTAGGAAGGTTAAAGGAAAGCTAATGATACCTTGTTTTTTTAGTTACGAGGATAAGTTTATAATGAAAGATATTTTTGGCGAGTGTCACATTGGGCTTTTAGTTAGTTTCCATGTTTAGTGGAGATAGCTAGATATTGTTGTCTCTTTCCTGCGTATTAATTAATTCTTTACATTCTACTTTGAATATTATTGAGGTCCTATGGTATTATTTCATGTATAACCCTTTTAATCAGCCTGCTCGGCTATATATCTCTCTCTCCCTCTCTATCTATATATATATATTTATTTATTTAATATTTCTATATATTGTTGTTTAATTTAAAATCTCTATTTTTGTTGCTTATATGTTTAATTTTGATAGCTTGAAATAAATACCACTAAGATGACTTCAAGTTTCCTTAATGCCATTCTACCCTCAGGATAAGGTGTCCGTATATGATATTTTCTTTTTACATTTAAGACTATTTTGAAGGCAACCGTCAGTTTCTTTCCGCAACCAAGTGTGAGTTGAGTGTTCTGAGTTTCTAATGTCGATTCTCAGACATTCTAAGCGAGAACTCCAGCCGCTCACTCTTGTTGTCTTTTTTTTTTTGCCCCTTTTATATATATATAGCCAATTGCGCTGTCGCTCGCTAGGATGGTACAAAATGAAGTGTTAATTAGCTTCATTTGACCATCAAAATTTCATTGCACCATTTTAACAAGTAACTATAAATAGTAATTCAATTATTTCCAATTATTACAGTTCACAGGTTATAAGTATTCAAATTTATTTTAAGCTTTTTGTGAACCATTGCTAAGGTAAGGTATTTAATGTATGAGGTTAAATTTAAGTGTAACTAAACATTCAAATGAGTTGTACAGAATGAAATACTGTTGCATTTTCTCAGGCCCTTCATCCAGGAGAAAACTAACGCGTCACGATACATCGAGGGCAGCTGGTCACTTAATATAGGTTGGCTCATTTCTCGTATAAAAAATAAACCTATTACCTATTTTCTATCAGTCGCAAGAATGTCGTCATCTGATGAGGACCTGGTTGTTGGCTGCATGTACTTAAAAGCTTGTAGAAAGGCCCAGAAACAATTTTGGGTTAATCTAGACTTGGGGAAAAACAATAAAAAAATAAAATAAAAGTTCAAAATTGACAGTGATTTCAGGGACCCTGCTAAGTCCAAACAAATGTATAGGATGGGTAGGGAAACTTTTCAAGAGCTTTAACAAGTCGTAGGTCCAACTATCAAGAAGAAGAATACAAACTACCACGAAGCAGTCACCCAGAAGTGAAATCTTGCAGGAAAAACGTGAATAGCTTGAAACTTAGTGTGCACAAACGGAAATAATACACTGTGTATAGCTCCAAAAGTGCACGGTGCAATGACTAACAGGCAGCTTATATCCTGGTGAACAACATGTTTGATCGCCTTACGATATATCACCCAGCACTAAAGTCATAGTCTCCTCAGTGGATGAGTGAAACATTGTTTGAATGCAAAAGTTGCCTAGATGATTGGTTGCTTAGTCGTAATTAATTGTTTGGTTTTGGTCTCCTGGGTGGACAAAGGGCCTTTGAATGAACCTTTAGCTTGGGTCTTAAATAAATTGGTGTTAAGCCTAATCTGCATGCTTTGTGTTTGTGAGGTCCTTATTACAACTATCTGAACTTTGTAAGTATTTGAATAAAACTTTCTAAGGATTTCCATTATGGACTACCAATCACTGACTAATGTATAAATAAATTTAAAAAATTAAAGTAGTGCTGGCAGCAAGAAAAAACTTTCACTATTTTCTAAGTGTACCCATAATCTCTTCATTAAACTACTTTTAAAAGCAATGTCTATGACTTTTTTTACTATATAAAGATGTTATTTTATCTAAAGAAACAAAATAAAAAAATGAAAATCTTAATTAAGGTTACCAAAGTAGCTGAAACTTTTCTTTTTATTAATATGACTAGGCAACCTATTATATGCTTCTTAATTGGTTGATATATCACATTACATTATGAATATTATAATGTGTATGTGAACACATTTGAAATAGCTTAACTCTAAATTAGAGTCTATACAGAGTATGTAGACCAGGCCTAATTTGCGAGTAGCCCCAAAACAAAGAAATTCATTATGAAATTGTTTCTCTGGCCATTTTCACGATTTGTATTGGTGAAAATTTAGATTATACTTTGTTTTGTTTGCTATGTTCTCTTTACATGGTCAATAAAGTCTAAATGTGCATCTACACAAGACTCGGCGCAAGATTTCTTGGCCGAGTCACAGAGGCTAGTTGAAAACCGGCCACTGAGGCGTCACGGACCAAACAATATAAATCAAATGTAAATAAGACTTGTTATTGAGAAATGTAAATAGCAAATGTGAATAAAAAGTGTCAACCAAAGGAAATTAAAATAAATACATTTATCTCATTTGGCACCAACATGTTGGTAATTAGCGTTAAGAATTTTCATCTAGCGTTCATATTTTCACCTGTTAAGTCATTGATAGTTGTTGATGAGGCATAAAGATAAGAAATATATAAGATTATAGGTATACCTTACTTATTTGGAGAGAGAATAAAGTAAATGGTATACTTGTCTACACATTTTGAGTAGATTACACATTTGAAGTACCTAATTTATTACTATAACTATGGGTAGTGCACTTGGCCAACTTTCTAATTAACTATTAGACTGTGGGTAGCACCACTTGGCAGCATCAACTACCACGACAAGGAATCCAAACCTTACTACCCATGCCCAATTCTAAAGGACGGAGCTCCATGGGAGGAAAACCTTCCAAGACAATTATGACGACCTTTACCGGTTATGACTCCCAAAATCAGGTCTTCCTGCCCCTGCCCTCAATACACCTAACGCACCTCCAGGCACCACTCTTCATTGATCGAGGTTCAAAACTAATTCAACATCATTCCTTCAACCTGAGAACGACTTCATACAATACCTTGAGTCCCCTAGAATTCAAAAAGTGCATCTTTTGCCCCAATTTCCCCAGCTCCTTCCAACACTATTTCCTGAGACTTTGCACCAAGAAGGAGCCTCATCAGAATATGACGATCTTCCTTTGGCCAAGCAGCAACGCACACAGTAACTAACCTCAGCCAACGGTACGATTACCTGAACACCCACACAACATCTATCCTCCCTGCTCCCCCAAACTATTTAGTAAATTTCTGAGAAATCAATCCCCTGAAGTAACATGTTGTCTAGTTAGAAAACATTACTTGCTTTCAAAAAGATGGGTACGAAATCTTACTTGTCTAGAAAGCAATGGCAGGAAGGGTGAGGGGAATTATATTTAAAAAATGTTTGACCACAAAGATGAAGGGGAGCCTAAAGAGCTTCTCTGACAGGTGTTTGAAAATTTGATGCCCGTATAATAAAATTGGAGTGGTCCACTTCCAAAAACATTTTGAAATTTGGATAATATTTGAAGCTATTAAGAATGATTCTCAGTCAATTTTTTTTAATTAAACTTCTTTAGGAACTATTTGGGAAATCTCTCTCCCGGAAATTTTTAAAATGTGTATGCTTTTCAGACAAACTATGTGGGATGGTCTCCTTTGGTAATATTTTAAAACTTGGGTACCTCTAGATTCTAAAAGCTGTTTAGCGTGATCTTCATGTGGAAATTTTGGGAAAATTAGATGCCTCTAGAAACCATTTGGAGTAGTTTTCGTCTGGAAATTGTTTGATAGTTAAGATACCTCTAAAACAAGATTCGCAAACTCACTCATTGTGACTGGTCTGTTTATCTGCATCATTACCATCATGAACTAAGTGTTTCCAGCCTGTGGCCGGGTTTGTTTAGTAAAATTCCTCCATCTCCCTCTGTCCTTCCAACAATCTTCCTCCTGCACTCTCTTCCACTCTCCTTCTCTCACTTGCACACTTGCTGCTATCTGTTCCTCGCATCTCTTCCTTGGTCTTCCTTGCGGTCTCTTCCCTACATACTTCATATTCATTCATCTTCTTGGAATCCTTTCCCCTTCCATCCTCATTACGTACCCATACCATCTCATCCTTGCTTCCTCTACTATCTCATGTACCCCCTGTACCCCAAATCTAGACCTTACATCTTCATTCCTAATCCTATCGCTTCTGGTGACAACTAGTATGCTCCTCAAAAACTTCACTCCCAAGGCCTCCACTTTCCTTGTTTCTCTTTTATCCAACGTCCAAGTTTCCGCTGCATTCGTTACTATGGGTATAAAGTTTACTCTAGGGGCACTTCTCTTTTCCATAGTAGGTCTCTTACACACCTGTAGAAAACCTCTCCCTGCTGCCCCCTTTTGCCTCAATCACACTACCCAGATACTTCACACTCTTTGCTTCTTTCAAATCTACTCCATCCAGTTCTATCACCTCTCTTGGCCTTGTTCTCTGCCTTGTCATCACCATAACTTCACTTTTCGCCATACTAGATCCACACTTTTTCATCTCCTCATTCCATTCCTGCAATTGTTCCTGTACTTCTTCTTCCTTTTCCCTCCATACCATCAAGCCATCTGCAAACACCAATGCTTTCATTTTCTCCTCACCAAATTTCTCTGCCACTCTATCCATTATCATTTCCATCACCAATACAAATAGTAATGGTGAGGGGGCACTTCCCTGCTTGACTCAAATTTTTAATTGGAACCACTCTGTCCACCCTCTTTCCGTCTTTACACAACTCACATTATTATCAAACATATTCCTTACTCTCATTACCACTCCTCTTTCAACTCCAGCCTCCTCCATTGCTTTTCATACTTACTTTTTATCCACACTATCATAAACTTTTTCTACATCCATAAATGCCATTACTAGGTCCTTTCTAAACTCATATCTCTTTTCTATCAACTGTATAGTTCCAAATATTAAATCTAGTGTCGACCTCTTCTCTCTGAACCCATATTACTCCTCTTTCCATCTTCCCTTCACGCTTTTCCTCATTCTCCTTTCCAGAATCTTTTCGTACATTTTCGCGCATTTACACATCAGTGTTAATGCATCTATAATTTTCACACCTCTTCCTTAACCCTTTCTTGAATATTGGTAATATAATACCTTTTGTCCAATCCTCTAGCACTTTCTTCTCCCTCCACACTGCCCTTGCTACTCTATACCACCAATGTAGATCAATTTCTCCTGCTGCTGTTATCATTTACACCGTGAGTCCGTCCACTCCTGGTGCCTTTCCCTTCCTCATCCTTTTCAAGGCCTCTTCTGCCTTCCAGGCTAGGTCTGCTACTTCCTCCTTCATCTCTCCATTCATTTCCTTCTCTTCTTCTTCCTCTCATACTAATCCTTCCCTCTCAGGGTTCAACAATCTCTTAAGATATGATTTCCACAGCTTCTTTACTTCCTCATCCCTCTCTATTATTCTTCCTTTTTCATCCATCATTTCTTTCCTATTTTCCCACCCCCTTTGGCTCACTTTATTATATAATATCTTTTTCCTCCCTTCCCCATCAGTCTGTAGCTCTTATGTCCACTCTTCCAGCCATGTTTTTCTTATTTCTCTAACTTCTTCGCATTTCTCTTTTTATCCCTATACTTATCCTCTGTCTCTCTTGTTCTTTTTCTGAACTAGTCTCTAAAGGCTTTGTTCTTAGCATTCACAGCTTCCTTTATCTTTTCTCTCCACCATGGAGTTTCCTTCCAACATCTCTTTCCACTAGTTATTCCACATATCTCCTCTGCCGCTTCTACCATGCACTTTTTGAACCTTTGTCACTCCTCTTCTCCTCCTTTTATATCAGCCTTTAGTCGTGCTCCTCTTACTCTTGCTTGAAAGCTCACTCTCTCCTCCACTTGGCTGAGCTTCCATATCCTTATCTTCTTTTCCTGCTTCACTATCTGGCACCCCCTCCTCCAGCCTTTTATGTCGGTGACTAGTAGTCTATAGTCCCTGTCCAAAGAAACACTTGGCAGGACTTTAATGTTCATCGTACATGCCTTTGCTTCTCTATGTAATAGAAAATAGTCAATTAGGGATTTTTGCTCCCCGTTCCAGCTATAGCGGGTTTTCTTATGAGTATCCTTGCTCTTCTTAAACCAACTGTTTCCAACCTAACCAGTCCATTTCTTGAGCACAATTCCAGGAGTCTCTTTGCGTCTTCATTTCTTTCTCCCCATCCATCAGCTCCTAGTACCTCTTCAAAACCTCTTCCATCCTTACCAACTTTGGCATTTTAGTCCCCCATCATCACTTGCCTTGTCTTTCTCGGGTGTCTTTGCAGTTTTATGTGCATCACTTTTGTATCTCTATCCGACATCAAATAGCTATTATAGACCCATATCGGTGAATATGTGAAATAAAGGTCAGGCCAGTGATGAAATTTATATTTGAATTCTGGCCAGATGTAGTGAGGGAGATTTATCTCAATTATTTCCACGCTACCTCCACACAAATGTTGGTTTATTTACTCTCAATTTTACCCTCTTCAACCATTATCCGCTAGCATGATTAAAATATGTATAGAACACTTCATTGCCCACATGGTCTAGCACGCTATTCTCGTAGTAGACTAGACTGCCGGTGATGAGGAGATTGAGGTTCGAATCTCGGTCGGGTGGTTTTCCAAAAATGGTTTTCCCCTATCCAAATACTAGTACACTTCCTATAAATATAACCTTCCTAGTCCCTAAAATTATTAGCGTAATTAGTATATGGGGTTTTTTGGAAACTCATAGCCCAAACTACAAATATAGTTTGTTTGAACCAAAAAAGTAATACAAAATAACTATACTCTTACATCTGGAAATCTATGCTAATACCATTAAATTGTGTTCAAAGTTTCGGCGTATAGCGTCGGGAGAGCAACGCTGTCAAGCATCTAACACAGTGTGATTCAAAATGGTATGGTTAAGCAATAATCACTCTTTTGAATTTCAAATTTGTAGGATGTATTGTTTCAAGTTTCTCTAGGGTGCAGTTGTTTAAGTCACAATGAAGATTGCTTGAATAAAATAATTTAACAAAGCAGTGATATTCAAATATGACTCAGTTATGGCTGATTTCCATAATTATAATCTCCAATCCCCAAAGCTTCACCCTTCATATTATATACTTAATTATATAACAATGCTTTCTTCCGAAGCAGTGATAGATTATAAGAGATGCTCTCCAAAAGGCCTAGTGATAATATTGTCTCATATTTATCCAACATTTTAGTTTACATGAAATATTAGAACTTCTAAAAGATTTTGCAATCCATTTCCAAGGCAACACAAAATTATTTGAACTATGACAAACGTTTTAAATAAAACATTATATTTTAACATGAAAACACAGGGTTTTTTTGTACATTTTTAATCAAACTGATAAAAAAAAATGTATTTAGTGAAACATACAATAATAAACATAAAATGTATTATACATTTCTATAAGTTATTTTATGTGAAGCAATATGCCGGACCTCACTAGTTAGTGCGACATGAAGCATTGCAATTCGATAAGCTTCTTGTTTTTATTTCCGTATTTAAATAAGTTATGACCAGTATAGCCCGATTTTCTTAATAATAGGTTTTTGAAAGGCCTAATAAAGGGAATAATATTTATGGGGCTAGTAAGCAAACAATTAATATTTTAAAAGACAAGCACGCGCACACACACACACACACACACACACATTTTCAAAGCTGAATATTTTACTTTCTTTCACTTCTATGTATAAAATGTAATTTAAGCATTGTATGTTAGTACTATTTTCATGTTTGAATGTAACAGGAGTTGTGTTAAGATAAAGAATGGGAGGACGGAGTGGTTCCAAATAAAAAAAAATGGAATGAAGCAGGGGAGTGCCCTTTCACCATTACTATTTGTATCGTTATTGGAAATGGTAATGAACAAAGTGTCAAGAAAACCAAAGGAGGTAAGAATAAAAGCTATTATGTTTGCTGATGACTTGATGGTATGGGGTCAGAAGTAAAAGAAAATACAGGATGAACAACTAAAGGAATGGAATGAGAGAGTGAAAGAGTGTGGATTGAAATTTAGCTTGGCAAAGTATAAAGGGATGGTAATGACAAGGAAGAGGATAAGGCCTAGTAAAGCTATAAAGTTGGATGAAGTAGAGGTGAGAAAAGTGCACAACGTAAAATACCTTGGAAGTGGGATTGACGCAAAGAACATAAAATACCTTGGAAGTGGGATTGACGTGAAAGGTGGAAGTATAGAATATGTAGACAAATTACTTTTTGTATTAAACTTTAAGTGTGCTGGCTATTGGCAACTTATCTTTTTTTAATGTAATAGTTTTATTTATTATTTATGAACAACCTAACAGTTAAGTAGACCAGTGTGTGTGTGTTCAAATCCTCAACCGGTTAACTAGGTTTTCTAAAAAAAAAGTATATATATATTTTTTCTTTCTCTGGAAACCTCGAAGATAGAAGAATTTTGATTGTAAAAAATAATTGAACTTGAAATTTTGATATTGTCCAAGTCTCATGATCCCCTTAAGCAGAAAAAGTGGTTTCTTGATCCCGTCTGTATCTTGTACTTGAGCCGAAACCATTTTACCGATCAGGCTAAAGCTTGGTATTTAGGGTTTTCATAAAGTTCTCCTGAGAGGTTTTTGGAATTAGATATCTAAACCTAAAAAGGGGTAGTTTACTAAAGAGCAAAATGAGAAAAAATTGATCAATTATTCAAAATGTATTCATTCTTGGTGCTTGTAGTGTTTTATCTTCCGAATCAACAAAACATCTTGACAAATTCTTGCTAATTCCTCCCACATCTTCTCCACCCTGTGTGTCTTGGAACAATCGTTTTGTATGTAAACATAAATTTCAGTATATCTTTCAATAATACATACAAAATCAATGTTAAATTGCTGGTAGTCCTGCATAGTGTAGTAAATCGTCAGACATTTCCACACAGATTGACCGAATCAACAACAACTAAATTCTTGCTGCATGTAAAACATAGAATAGTGAACGAGTCTACTCAATCATGACGTTGTACATGGCACATGCTGCATACAGTAACATGCCATGCTCCTCCCGGTCTGAAAGTTATCACTTGTTAACAAGTGTTCAAGTATTGATGGTGCATGTCATATTGCTTGCTTCCTGTGTTATGTATCTGTTTCATCCTGTGTCAAAGCTGACTAAATGTAAATACCTTCATACAAATGTGGGTACATTTTCTATAAATTCTACCTACATCCCTACCCTATTGTGATTAATATATACATGCATGAAATCTGAACTGGACGTGAGAAGTTTTGTGAAAAAAAATTTCAGGAGAAAGAATTAGTGTTAACACGGGTGGACAATTATTTAAACACTATTAGATTAAAACCAAATGAGTTTTTATTTCAACTAACTTGTTGAGTATAATTTAGTTTTAGTGACTACGAAATTTTATGACTATCTGCAAAGAAGAATAAAAGTTTGTAAATATTTTTAAATTTCTGAATATGTGTTTTCCATTGTTTCAGTAAATGTGTAGGAGTGTACCCAGAAAAAGTGAAAATATTTATGTGACATTTTTCATCTCTAACATGCACAGATTTAAGATAAATACATATTAATGTAGTGATAACTACACACCAAATGATTTGAGTCTTTACAGCCACAACCCAAAGTGGCTCACTTTTGCAACCAAGCCACAGTTTAGCAATCATGATACAAAACAGTAATATTTGTGCTTCGGAGATACAATTCCTGATAATGATATTTTAAAATACCGAACCATGCAAAGTTAAAATTCAACCGTTTCAACTTCAAGGAGCAAGGGATTACATTTCAATATAAGACTTTGAAATCACACATCATAATAAATTAAGAATATATATTCATAATTATTATAAATATTATTTCATAATTAGCTATTCTTCAATTTTATTTCTTTTATACTTTTGTGTTGTTACAAGTGTTGTTTATGATAAGGAAGAGTTCCTCATTGAGAGGAAAAGACTTCAGAGTTGTATTGCTGTTGCTGCTATACAAGATGAAATAAAGTAAGGGAGGTCCCCTTAAACTTTTGCAGTTTATTCAAAAATACAGTTTTGGGAACTCTTTCAAATGTTGTAATACAACTACAAATTTCACTCAAAATTGCTGTTAGTGTTGCTACCTATGAACGGAATTTTTCTACATTAAAAATAATCCAAAAACTACTCAAGGCCTACAATGAGTACCTTATGGTTAATAAATATTACCGTACTGTCTAGAGAACAGCAATTGACAGAAAAAATCTTCTTCAACAATATCATCGACAATTATTTTGCTAACGAAAAAGCAAGAAAAATAACATTGTAGAATACAGAAATAAACATGGTGTCTTATTTTTTTCTCATATACTTTATTTTGAATTGTTGTCAAAGTATATTGTGTATTGAGAGGGGCGGCAAACTCGGAGACCGGCTCAGGCGGCACAAACTCTAGCTACGCCACTATGACCACCTCCTTAGGGAACTCACAAATCCAAGAAAAACAAATAACTTAAGTTTGGTTTTAAATATGTTGCGATCTTAACACCTTAAACCATGTGAATACCTGTGTTGGAGAACAAAAACCATACATCTCCATTCTGTTACAAACTACTTCACTTTCACAGATAATGAAAAGTCCGTGTTTTTGTAATGAGACACTTGCACTGAGGTTTCGATATAGCTCAGCGTAAAGGCTTGGTACAATGTTTCATGTCTGGTTGTCATTTTTCGATCAATTAAATATTATATTTAATTAAGTGAAATAAAATAATAGAAAATTCCGCCTTTCTTAAGTTTTACTTTCTTCTTCATGAACATTGATAAAGGTTCTTCTTTATAGTATTTATACACTGTGTGTATCAAATAATATTTCCCATAGTTGATTTTGGATTAAATGTTTGATTAAATATATTTGGTTGCATGACAAAAATATCTTGAGAAAAGTCAAGTGGATAAAATATAGTTTTGTGTGAGTCAGACATACCTTATATTTTGACTTGTGAATAATGTATTAAATATCAAAAAAGGTATTTGTAAATTATTGTTTTGATCAATGGATTTAACTTGCATATTTTAGTTGAATGTTGTAGATTCTCTTTAATCTAAGACACAAAAATAGTGATTGATCTGTCCTAATCTTGGAAATCAATAATATTATCAGATTAATATAAATATTACATGCGACAGTTATTCTAAGAATGAAAGATTACTTATTATTGCAATTTCATGCTGTAAGATTCTTAGTTTAGAGCTGGCAAATTTTTTTGAGATTGTGTCTGTTCCCAATAAGTTGAGGTTTTTTTTCATATTCTTAGGAATTTTGAGTTTTAAAATGGACTATTAGAATCATTGTCATTATTAATTATTATTATTATTATAGTTTTTTTTAGCACCGCCTTAATACCTGTTCGGGTCATACG
Source organism: Timema bartmani (assembly GCA_902151455.1). Taxonomy (NCBI): domain Eukaryota; kingdom Metazoa; phylum Arthropoda; class Insecta; order Phasmatodea; family Timematidae; genus Timema; species Timema bartmani. The sequence continues at coordinate 194,489 of CABFWB010000860.1, forward strand.
CTTATGTACTGATTCTCATTTTCTCAAGTGTTCTTCAGTTAAAATTGCCTGAATCGCGGCTCAAACTTTAACCAGCCAGCACTGGAGTCCTACCCTGTGTATGACCGAGGTGGGACTTGAACTGATACTAGTCAGTGCCAAAGGTCTAGTCTGTACTCTCGGGTCAGAATCTGCCCGAACAACTTGCTCTACAGGTGGTAAGACGTGGTGATAAAAAAAAAACTTGCTCTACCACTTTCATCGTGGTGGCGAAGGGATGACTTAGGACCAAAACAAAATTTACTTTAGAATCTACAATATTTAAACCTTTCAACATTGGTGTATGTCTTTAAAACATTATACTTGTTTTAAAGATTCAAGACCAGACAAACCTAGCTAATTATTATTATAAATTATATGTATCATAATAGTCACTGCCTAGTTCTTGCTAGTTAAGTTTGCCCACCACAACCCCTGGATCGGGATTGATGGATAGCAAGTTCGTAAAAGATGGTAGCAGTTCTTTTCTTTGGACTTTTATTATAAAATGAGTATGAACTTTAAACGGATATTTACAAGTTGTACAAGAACTAAGTATGAACACTACAACAAAGTCCTTGTCCCATCTTAATTTTACAGTCCCATGAGACTTGGGCCTTTTAAACCCCTTAGATCCTACAAGAATGGTAGTTCTGAACCCTTAATGACCTTTACATACCAACATGGGTGAACCTGGAAAACAGCCTGAGACAGTTCCCTGGTAACTTTCAATAAGTCCTTCAACAAGATTTTAACAAAACTACATCACGACTAGCCTCTGATACCCTCTAGTAGACCAATATAAAAATTTGACTCCAATGTCCCCAAGTGATTTTGAACATCTAATTAATTTGACTTGGCCTAAAGTGCAAAAATATTGTTTATTCCTATACGGGTTGACCTAGGTACCCAGGTAAACAAAAAACTTTGATTAGATCATGGAGTGTACATGTTTTTAGCCTAGAAAATGGAAGAGACATTTTGAATGAAGTTGAAGATGATGACTTTGAAATAATAATGTGTGCTACATGAGGACCAACAAAACTATGGAATTGCATTGACCATTTTTTTAAAGGTGTGATGACATGGTGTCTACTCAACTTGACCAATGAAATTCCAGACTTTTTCCTTGATTTCCCCTGATCATTTCCTAAAATTCCTGACTCAAACGTATGTCGTCCCCCCCAACCTCCCACACACAATTTTTTCATTAATCTTTTTTATGAATAGTAATAAGTCTTAAAATTTATATTAACATGTTTTTTAGTTTTGTATTAACATAGTCTAAGCCTACTATGAATTATAAAATTGTAAAATAATATTACACAGCTACAAACAAAAAATGACAGTTTGAATCACATTGTAGTTTAATGATTATTATATTTAATATTTTGATTAAAACAACATTTTCACAAACTTCTTTTTTTTTTCTACCAAATTCCTGACTTAAGCTATTCAAGTTTTTTCCCAACCACTTCAAATTCCTGGCTAATTCTAGATTTCCCGGCTTTCCCGTATGGTAGATGGACTTTTTAGACAGGTTTAAAATTGATAAGAGAATGGCAAACATAGTTTTATATATTATCAGAGACATCATTAAATCTAAAACTACCAAAAAAAAGAGCTATTTTTACTGACCTTAAGTTTTTAACGGCATAACGCTTTTATGCTTCAGGAAGTTTTCTGATCAATGTCAGTGACCATGGTGTACATTATTTGATTACAAGTAAGATAGTGAGACAAATGTCTGTAGAGTTAGAATATTTATGTCCTCAATTCATTTGTACGCACACCAACACAGAAGACCTTTGTAAAGTGAAGCTGGATTTATATGGAAAAGCTCGTTTTCCAAACAGTGTGGGTGCTTTCGATTGCACACATGTAAAGATCAAGTCGGTAGATAAAAATTACCTATGTTATTTGATTATTTTTTTATAGTGAGGTTTTAAAAGTAGTACAGTAATAATCCAAGCATAGACCTAAAAAGTTGAAATATATACTCTTACACTATCTTAACAGAAAACTTAAATATTATTTAATTTAACAATATAAAGTTTGCATTAGTAGACTGTAGAACATGTTATTACAAATTAAATATTAGCATGTACACAATAATAAAATAGTATATAATATCTTTCGCCTTGATTTCTGCTGAGCGAACTGTTCAATGCCAGACAAATCAATTTTATCTAATAGTGACCAACTAAAACGAATGTCAGTGAATTAAGGTGATCCTCTGTCATGTTGGTACACAGATACAGCAAATCACAACAATCACACACATGATAAAGCCATAAAATTATTTTAACCAGCAGAAAAAAATAATTTATTTTCTTTCGTCATTCAAACTTTGCCGCCCCTAAAGCCTGCCACCATAGGCATATACCTACTGGACCTATGTGTAAATCCGCCCCTGGTTATTATTAAAATGATGTAAAAATAATAGGTCTAGTTTAGATAACGCGATTAAAGAGTAGCAATGTCTCTTATTAAAAGGCTTTGTACAATGATCGTGTTGTATTGTGTCTTCTTAACCTTTCATCTTTATTAATGTCAATGAATTCTGAAACATTTATTAAGAAAATTGGAAGCCATATTGTATAGGCCTAATTAAAATAAATAATATGTTACAGTTGATCCTGTGTTAAGTTTACTTGAACAAAACAATATTTTTATTTTTATAAAAGATTCTATAAAAACTATCTGCAAGCTTCACTTGTTTATAATTTGAAACTTCTTCCTCAAAGACAACTGGAATATCGTCAAAACCGAACAAAGTGGATAGTCCAAAAAGTTTAGGCCCAAACTCAATTGATTAGACGCCGAGTCGGAGTCAGAGTTAGATGTATTGCCATCCACTTGTGTCACTCCCCAACAGTTCTTTAAATATGAAGACCGTTTCAGTAATCAGGTGGGGTGGTAGGCTAGGCCCCCCTCCTGTGCCCAAAACGTACTTGTCATTTGCCCAATTCTTTTTGGACGCCTTTTTAAGATTATCGTATTTCCCTTAGGAATTTTATTGGTTAAATTATGTCTATTGATACCCATACTGAGCTATTTTCCTTTTGTGTAACGTGATCTGTCTTTTCGCATTCAATCACACACTTTTTTCCTTAATAAGATTTGACAATCAATTTCTGATTTAGTAAAATTTCTACGTCTTTTTCATGGCTCTTTCTCATCGCTCATCTTGATCTTATTTCAATGATAAAGGGGAAAAAATCTGAATATAAACCATACACTAAATGACTTGAATAATAAATTTATAAACAACCGTTTACTCTAACCTACAAGTAGATTTTGAGAACAGGTTGGGTAAAACACGAACAGCTGACGAGCTGTTGAGTAAAAGTACATAAACAGGGCAGCCAACGTCATGTTTCAGTTTAAACTAAACCGCGTCCAAAATTTTATTTCGACAACGAATTGAAGTTTTTAACCCACGGATCAAATCAAACTAGATCAACTTAAACGCGATCAGTTGCTATTTGGCAAAAGCGGCCCTCAATCTCAATGGCTCGCTGCGAGCATTCCGCTCCGCCGATCACCGCTGTAGTTCTGGCTCCTAACAGTTATCACACTCACAAAAACATTGGTTTGTTGTTAATATAGTTAATATAGTATGACATCAATCAGCAAGGAGAGCACGTTAGCCATTTCTGATAAGTGATAATGAAAAATAAAACATTCAAATCCCAAAGTAGAAAGGTTGACAACAACACGAATGAATTTATACTTTTCATTAGAATTATTTTTAATGTCAAATAAGACGATAGTTAATACTATTATGGACTCAAAAGATAATATTGCCCCTTATTTACTAAGCGCCTTTTAATTTGTTTTACGTAAAATAATTCTAGAAAATTATATAGTATTCTGACGGCTACGATCTATTCCAGGTCCGTGTACTATCGCTAGAGACTATAGAGCTGGCAACCTTGGATCCTGAAATTCAATAGTAGAATTTTTTTTAAAAAAAACAAGCATTTCTATTTGACTACAAATTCGGGGTTATACACAATTATTAGACTACAATGTAAAAATATAAGTGAATGAATACGCGTTGATCACTATTTTAATGTAATTAACAACATAGGGTTATTAGAATTAGCTAATCCAAGGACTTAAATTCACTTAACGAAAACTGCTGAATTTAATCAACTCAATTGTTTACACACTTTTTCGCGGAATTTGAATGTTTCACACAGTTTTAAAACGACAGTAATTAGTTTATTTATAAATCACGAGCAGTTAAAATGTTCTATAATCTAGTACAACGTGAAAAAAGGCTTACTTTTATTTTCACTCCAGGTTTATCGTACCTTAGATGGATCTAGTTAGCGCGCAGGGGTGCCCTCTCCCACTTCGTAGCTGGGGCTCCAGCCTCTAACTACTTGTGTTGCTTCAGTTAAACTGGAATACTGTGTTGCCGGGTGTCGGCTCTTTAGATAAATATGATGCAGTCGTGTGTGACATAGCTCAGAGTGGTGAAATTCTAGTCGTGTACATTAACAGTATTTCCTACTCTTGTGCAATAAGGTGAAATACCTCTTGCACCACCACACAATTTAGGCCTATACAACTTTTATGAATATGTTAGAAACCAATACTAACATGTATTTTTTTTAACAATCTGCCACAAAGAATTAGGATATAAAACATATTTTTTATCATATATTAATTAGGGGATAATTTAACCCATTATCTAGACTCATGCACACATTTAATCCTAGGAACATTGAATATTAAAATACTTTGTTTCCCATTAATAAACAAATTTTTCTTTGTCATTTGGCTGTATCCGAATTCTCTATAATATAATATAATATTTTACACCGCGTCTTACTACCCGTTCGGGTTATACGCTTAAGTACTAATTACGTTAATGGATTAGGAATTGGGACCGAATTCTCTAGTTAAGAACTCTGCCTTGATAAGTACCCTTGACATTTGCACTGATAATAATGTGACCCAATGTAGATCCTGTCCGAATTGTTACCAAGGATGCCGAAGCACCCCTCACACGCCCTCGAGTCTAAGGAAGGAAGCAATATATTTTTGACACATCCTTGGTTCATTGTTTGTTTGACTGGGAACTGTTTTATTATTCTCTTTTTGTCTGCGAGAGTTCAGAACTTGTTTGTTTATCACCATTTTAAATTATACACAATGGTAAAGCAGACATGTTTTTTAATATCAGGAATTAGGTTTGTAAAGTTGATTAATCATTCGATGCCTACCATTTATGATCACAAAAAGTAGCAAATTGTTTTTGGCATGCATTAATTTTCATAAATCAATGGGAAAGCAGTCAGTCCAAAAAGTATGAAATTAAAATGGTAAAAAAATGTAAATAATGATAGGGCTCTTAGATAAAAACATGTAAAAGGAACAAATTATTCAATCCAAATAATTTGTTTTTCTTACAAATTAAAATGGTAGGGCACTTTGATAGGAACATTTGCAAATAATTTTTTCCTTTTATATGTTCCTATCTAAGTATCCTATAATTCTTTACCATTTTCCTTTTTCTCCCTTTTTTGGGGGGTGGGGTGGGGGGAAGAGTTGCATGTTTCACTCTCCTCCCTGATGAGTTATGATAGAATGAAACCTAGGTCAGGCGATTGTGCAGACATTACCTCTTAGTCCAATGGTAGCAATGTAAAGTGGGAACTGTGTTCTTCTTTTCATTGTAAAAGCCATATTGTGTCTTTTCCTTTTATACCCGCCTCGGTGGCGTAGTTGGCTAACGCGCTAGTCATGTTGAGCTCGACTGCTGAGGACGGGGAGATCGAGGTTTGAATCTCGGTCGAGTGAACTGGGGGTGGTTTTTCCTAAATGGTTCCACTCTCCCTCCACGCAAATGCGGGTTCACTTCCTCTAAATTCAACCTTCCCAATTCCTAATCCATTAGAGTAATTAAGTACTTAAGCGTATAACTCGAACGGGTAGTAAGACGCGGTGCTAAAATTAAATTAAATTAAATTTTCCTTTTATATGTTTCTATCCATCTCTCTAATAGGGGCCTACCTTCTTCCAAATAAAATACATTTACCTCATAAAGTGAAAAGAGGTTTCCCTTAAAGAGACTCTTATCAGGTAGAAGTAGAGTCAGTTTAGACACATCTGCTACTTGGTGAGTAGGGTGGCTATGGCTTGTTTTATTTGAATACTTTAATATATTTCTCAATGCACTGTAGTGTTTTGTAAGGCTTCTTTCAGACTAGCATGTGTGAATCAGTTCACACGAGTTGAACATATCAGTAGGGCATTGTGTCTTATGTAAAGTCTGTTCACCATAGGAATTGTTTTCTGAAAGGCCTTTTTCCCTACTAGAAAACAATTATATAGTAGGATATTGTTAGGAAAAAAGAGCTTTCGGAGAGTAATTCCTACTGTGAATGGAGTTTAGCCATTCACACGAGCGCATGTGAGCAAGGTGTAGTCTCTAGTGAGCAAGTTGCTGGATATACTGAGCTTGCTGCTGGCTCTCCTTATCACTAATAGAATATTGAGGCTTACTTACCCATTCACACAGGTGTGTGTGAATTGAAGCTCAGTACGGAGATAGCTTTGTTTCAAGTTTCACATGGTACTATCATTGTGGATAACAGCTGCAATGATTAGTAATCAGCTGGAAATTTTAGTGTCTCTCCCTTCTGGAGCGAATGATTAAAAATAATATACAGCTCATTAAAAGATGATCCTGACATATGGAAATAATTAAAAAACTTTAAATCATTTTCTATAGGGCCATGAAACAGTGTATAGAAACAGCCATTAACATGCTTAAAATTATTGTTGAGTGCATCCACCATTTTTTTTTTTCTCTTTAATTTAAACTGGAAGCAACATTAACCTATTTTGGTTCGTGAATTGCGGAAAACTGAAAATCATCTGTTTTTATTACAATCTCAAGTGAGCAGCTCTAGTGAGTTTCATGGCTGCTCAAGGTGTCAGGAGGGGGGTCCGGTTGAAAGTGTACTATACATTATTCAAATAAGTCTTATATTTTTATATACTGATTAATCCACTGCACTGCAATCATCATAATTGTCATAAATAACATATATGTAACTAAAATAAACACTGTAGGCCTTATATTTTGAAAAAGGGTAAGTATACAAATCACTGGACACTGTTGCTAGCGGTAACGTCATGTCACTATGGTGTTGTACCTGTGAATCGAGCAGCTCGAGTTCGGAGAATGGGGGCAATTGAAAAGCGACATAAGAGCGAAGTTTCGTAAGATGGGCTACGCCTGCATTATATAAAAAGACTAGTAGTGGGCTCGCTATATATTTAAACAATATTACTTATGGCCTACCACAAAAAAATTTTACCAATAATTTGAAACCTTTTATTTGCAACAATGGTGTTAATGTCTGGCCTTAAATCTTATTCCATGGTCATGTTTTATAATAATTGTCAACAAAAGTTTTTTCCAGTTTTGTTTTTCATTGCTTTCTGCTAACAATTTAGCTTCCTATGCCTATGGAAAATCCGATGTTAGGTTTGTTTGAAAGGAATGTTTTGTTTGGTATTTTAAAATATTAGGACCAACCAAAAAATTGTTGGCAAAAACAATTGAACCTATTCAACAACTATTCATGAAAGGAGATAGATGTAGAAAATAATACACAAGGAGTTTACTGCCATCAGCTGTGATGTTAAAAGAAATGAGACCCAATTAATAAGGTTATACAAATTTATTACTTTAGTAATAGAGCTAGCAATATTTAAAAAATTAAGTCTTTTTTTAGCACAGTATTTTACTATTTGTTCAGATTAGACACATATATGCTAATTACATTGCGCTAGCGATGAAGATTGAATTTAGAGGAAGTGTACCACACATTTGCATGGAGAGAGTAGAACCATTTTGGGAAAACCACCCTCAATACACCCAAATAGGATTCGAACCCCAATCTCTCCGTCATTGGCAGTCAAGTTTAACATGAGAATGATGCCATAGACCATGCAGCCACTGAAGCAGGTTGATAATAGTTAACTATACTATTTTATGCATATGTTTATTCTGATTGATGTAATCAACAATAAAGCCTAATTTAAAATGTTTTCAATAATAGGCTACAAGGGCTGAGGGATTTAAGGATTTTGATATAGTGATATATCGTGTATTAAATTGTTATTCACATTTTATGCTTTTTTTGGGGGCGGTTTAAGGGAGGTGGTTCATGGTTATGTCCAGCAGGGATTGACACTTGTTAACAAGACTTTCAGACCGGGAGGAGCATGACATGTTATTGTATGCAGCATGTGTCATGTACAACGTTGTGATTGAGTAGACTCGTTCACTATTCCATGTTTGACGTGCAACAAGCGTTTGGCTGTTGTTGATTCAGTCAATCTAAAAAATTATTTGTCTAGCATTAGTTTGCCTTTAGAGGCTTTTCCAGATTAACAACAGATGAAGCACTGAAGCTATGACTTTTGTGTTTTGTTTATTCAAATTTTATAATGGAATATATATTTTAGGGCTAGATCATTTGGTTTGTTAAATTTTAAATATGACAAAGACAATTTGTATTAGTAATACTAAAAATCAACTGTTAATTTGGGCCTTTTTTTTTGTTTAGTATACAGTAGTAGGTTTGCCTATACAAGTTTATATGAAAACTTTTGAGTTAATTTAAATAAAATTAACTTTTATTGATCCTACCACATTTTAAAGGAATTTTTTTTAGCACCACGTCTTACTATCTATTAGGGTTAAACCCTTTTAAAGGTAATTAGTTTCAGTCAAAATGACTCCACTTTTCTCAAAGTCAAGTTTGTTATAATTTTAAACAGGAATTTTACTATGAAATCTGTGCATATGACATATATTAATTATTATGGGATAAAAACAGACTTTTTTTTTATTTCATTTCTTGGAACTTAAATAAGCATACTTAATTTTAAAATAATTCAATATGATGAATAAATTTAAGTATTGATTATTTAATTGAAATAAATACACATTCTGAATACACGATTTAGTTTTGAAGCCTCCGATAGTTCTTTCATTTTAACTTCCCTTGAATCTTGTCCAGTTTTGACTTCCCTTGGCTCTTCCCTAGTTTAAGCTTCCTTTGAATCTTCACTATTTTTGACTTCCTTTGAATCATCTCCAGTTTTAAATTCGACTATTTGCTAATATTGGCTTCCACAGACTCTTCCCCACTTTTGGCTCTCTCTTCACCAGTTTTAACTTCCCTTGCCTTAGCCAATTTTGGCTTCCCTTGAATTTTTCCCTATTTTAGCTTTCCTTGACTCTTCCTCTCTTGGTTCAGATATCTGCCTGCTAGATGAGTTGCAAATATAATCCCTCCCAACTATTACAATACAGCTTCTCTCCCCTCACTGACCTTTCTATTATTAACCCCTCCTTCCCCTTCCTCTCTCATCACCTTGTTATTGAAAGAATTACACTAGCTGCTACCCTCCCTCTACCCTAGCAACAAAACAAAGAATAAGGCTGTCTGCTTAGAGCTTAACAATGATGAATCACTAGTATTTGAAATCTGTGATAACAAAAGGTCACTTTTTAAGAATCAGTGAGAAAAATGCTAATAATCAGCTTAATGACTGCGCCATAGTTGGCCAATGATTGGATTGATCATCGGCCCAGGCCTAGTATATTTTCAATTAAAATACACTGAGGCTGCCAATTTTGAATTGCCAATTTTCTGTTAATAAATGTTTGAAATTATTATTTATTTTATTCTGGTAGCCATCCAATTGTTTTGGCAATATTTAAGGATTCAAATAAATTGAAAACTGACACCCGGACAGGGGAAACGAACCTGGAACCTTTGGCTTAGCATGCCAATGCTATACCACTGAGCTCTTCAAGGATCATCCTGTGCTCAGGGTCATTCTTCACTCATATTTTAAGGCTTCGCCTTTCATGTATACTTAATTGTATACCATCACTTTCTTGAATCTTAATATCTAAGGAGTTTAAGCATCAGAATAAAACATGCAATTTTGCCTTTATTATGAGTATACTTTATCTTTTGGTGACAACATTCTGAGAACAGATTGGTTGTTGAGATTCATTTTTTGTCAGATCAAGGGGTGGTTATTTGATTGAAATGGGTAAAGGTGAAGCTTCAAACGATAGATTTCTGTACATAGGTCAAATTCTATCGGCCAAGATAGAATAGCTTCAATAAATTTTTTTAGCACCGTGTCTTACTACCTTTTCAGGGTATATGCATATGTACTAATTACACTAATTAGTTAGGGATTATGAAGGTTGAATTTATATTAAGGGTACCTGAATCTGGATGGAGGGAGAATGGAAAACAATTTTTGAAAAAAACCCTTAAGTACACCCAAAAGGGATTCAAATCCTCAATCTCCCTATTATCGGAAGTTTAGATTATTACGAGAGTGACGCCTTGGACCATTCAGCCACCTAAGCAGGTAATAACTAAGACACCTCTAAATCTGAAGCAACAAAATTTTGATAAATATATAATACTTTGTTTTGTTTTATTTTATTTAGTGACTCACTTTGGTGTGTCGTATGCAGCCAAACCCATGATTATATGTAGTTCTCAGACCCTATGAAATATTCATTTACAATGTGGCCCGATTATTTTAAATCAAACTTGTAGAAATACACCAATATCATGTCATAAATATATTGTATTAGATTAAAAACTTTTCAGATAGTAGTTTCTCAAGAATTTTTGATCCAATACAGCAAAAACTCTGTAAAGCCTATAGAGTAAAGGTATTATTTTTTATCTTCTTAGAGAAAAGGTACTAAATTGGAGTTTTTTACCTTAGGATGTTTGAGAATTTTGTTATTTTTTTTAATGTGGCCTCCTAAGTATCTTAATGTTCAATGTGACCCCTGTGAGTAAACAAGTGACACACACCTGGTCTAAGCCATCATTCTCACTATAGAATGGTCTGCCAACGAGGGGAGATTGGGTGCTAATACTAGTCAAATGTAATGAGGTGGTTTTCCTTAAATAGTATTCCTCCCTTGGTGCAAATGTGGGTACATTTCTTTACAAAATTGAACCTTCCTCATCCCTAACATAGCATAAGTGTGTGTGTGTGTGTGTGTGTGTGTGACCCAAACAAATAGTGAAATGCAGTAACAAAAAAAAATATTACTAAGGTTCCTGCTGGTAATAAAGCCTGGCGAAGGGAGATTTGAAATAAAATGAAAAATACTGCAGACAATCAATAGTTTTTATTGTTAATCAATATTACAGTATCATGGGAACAAATTATAAACTTAAAATGGCAACTTCTACCATAAGTGAAAACAAAATTAAACATTTTTGAAAACAATGCAAATAGGCCTTATTACACTTTGGTAGAGTAATAAGACCTATGGCTTAAACATATATAAACATTTGAATTAAACAAACTTTCTCTCTCTTTCCTTTTAAAATCAAAACTTTACTAACATAAACTCACAAGATTCTTCAAACGAGATGCAGTGTTGCATAAATATCCCACCAAAGAGTATATCAATCCCTTTTTGCCCTTCAGTAAACTACCCTAAAGGTAATTTTCATGGGAAAATGAGAACTGCCATTTTGTTTGTAATATTAAACAATGCCCAGAAACAAAATTTAATCAAAATCGGTATTGCGGGTTTTGAGAAAATTGATTTTTGCCCTGTGTACACTTCAGTAAACTACCCTTAATTTTAGGGCTAGATACCCAATTCCAAAAACACTTCAGGGGAACGTTATGAAAATTCCAGATACCAAGTTTTAGGCCGATCAGTTAGAGTTTCGGCTCTATCCTGAAGTACAGACACACAGACATACGAAATTGTGAAAACCACATTTTTTGTTTCAAGTGGTCATGAAATATTGACATTTACCAAAATCTCGAATCCAATTTTTTTTGACAATCACAATACTTCCGCCACGAGGTGTCGAGAGAAAGTAAAAATTTAGGAGGGTATTAAGACCTATGGCTCATTTTGATAGGCCTTAATACCCGCTGGTCCCCAAATTAAAAAAAAATATTGTAAACAATATTTCGATGGCAACAACTAATCCAAACAACTAAAATCATAAAAAGCATAAACTAAGGAAAATATAGAGTACAAATTTACATATTTACCTAGTTTAATTTAATATTACCAAAATTACTTACGATTGTTTCTGATGAATTTTTATTATTTGAGCGGTGCATCCTCCTTCCACAAAAACTGACACGACACTGATGACGGGGTACCGAGTGACCGCGCGTAGGAATCAACTTGTCTGCGCCTAACGCATGTGTGTGTGGAGCATTTGTTTGCATGCACATATTTTAATTATGATTTTTTTTTCTTATGTCTTATTACCAGACAGGCCTTATTATCCGCAGGTACCTTATTTATTCATTCAATATTGTGTAGAGTTCTGGCCGTGTGGCTGGAGTATTGCTATGATCGCTCCATCAGACTCATTGCCAGACCCACACATGTTGATCCTGTTTGGCATAGAGGCAGTTGGCATGAGAAGTGCAGGCTGCACTACCAATGACATGTGGAATAGAAATATTGGTGGTGGGGTAAGGCTTCAGTGAATTAAAGTAAAACCATCTAAACTACACATTTATGTATAGAAGGTTTTGTAAAATATTGATATTTGAGTCTAACATTAATGGTTTTTATTTAAACATGTAGGGATAAACTGACAAAATTTTCATTGTAAATAGCCTATATAGCCTCTTTTATACTTTTATTGAAATTTTTTTGATAACATTGTTTTGTATTCTAATTCTGGGAAGTACTGAAGAAGGAAGGAGTGAGGGATATGAACAAAGGGAGTGTGAGCTGTGTGGAAGTGGAAAGGGAAAGGACAGAGTGATTGAGTTTAGAAATGACCTGGAGCAAGGAAGTACAGTCTCACCAATACTGTTCATTTTAGTGATTGACAAAATAATGAAAGAAGTGTTAGAAAGAATTGGGAAGGAAAGTATGAGAGCAATGGTGTTTGTGGATGACCTAATAGTATAGACCAATGAGGAGAAAGAAGCTCAGGAGCAAATGGATGCGTAGGATGACAGCTGTAGAGTGGTATGGAATGAGGTTTAGTGTAAGGAAGAGTGAGATGGTAACTACAAGAAGACAGAGAGGTGCACAACAACTGGTGTGATAGTAGGAGGGGAGCAGTTAAAGATAGTGAAGCTTTAAATATCTAGGGAGTGTGATAAAGGAATGTGGAAGAAACAGAAGAGAAATCATTTAGAAATGGAGGTAAGCAAAAGCTTGTTTCAAAAGTGCGAGAAGCATAATTTGGAGCAGGATGTGCCGAAGAAATGTAAAGGAGTGATCCACAAGACATACTATATACCAATGCTATATGCAGCAGAAATGTGGGTAATTAAGGAGCAGGATGTAAGCATAGTTCAATCTTGTGAAATGAAATTTATAAGATACTATAAGAGTGACAAGAATGAATAGGATGAGAAATGAAAGGGTGAGAGGAAAAGTTAAGCTAGTGTAGGACAGGCTAGAGACGTCATGACTAAGGTAGTAATTAGGTCATCTGGAGAGCCGATACCAAAGAATAAGTTGGATATTGAAGTGG
>CABFWB010000861.1:0-12783 GCA_902151455.1 Timema bartmani
ATGTATGTATGTATGTATGTATGTATGTATGTATGTATGTATGTATGTATGTATGTATGTATGTATGTATGTGTGTTTGTCTGTATGTGTAGGCCTATGTCTGTACATATGTAGATGAGTAGTTGTACCCGCTTTAGTGGTGGAATGGTCTAAGGGCTAAGGCGTCACTCTGTTATTAGATTGGCCTGTTGATGACAGGGATATCGGGGATAGAATCCCGGTTGGGTCTACTGAAGGTGGTTTTACTTAAAGGGTTTCCCAATCTCATTCCACACAAATGCGGGTATATTACCTCTAAAATGCTTCCTTCCTCTTCCCTACCCCATTATAGTAACCATCATAATATATGCGTATAACTTGTACATGTAGTAAGACGCGATTTAAAAAAGTTATAGCTACAGTTTGAGTTATTTTAAAACTGTAAAGTGTAAAACTCATGTTGCCAAAATGACGTGAATAAAACTATTACAATTGTATTTATATTATCAGGCCTAGTCCGTTTAATTAATAATGTAAAGATAAATGATACATTAATCTATAAGAAAGTATTATTGGAAACTTTTGATACATTTTTAATTAATAAATCAAATAAGACATATTTCTAGGATGCCAAATTTTAGCGACTTTCAATCGATGTTGGTGGTCACAATGTTTGCCTTTTTTTTTATCAACACGTCATACTACTCATTCGGACAATACGCTTATGTACTAATTGTGCTAGTGGGTTAGGGATTAGGAAGGTCGAATTTAGAGGAAGTGTACCCACATTTGCGCGGAGAATAGTGGGAAGCCATTTAGGAAAAACCACCCTCAGTACACCCAACTGGGATTGAACCACGATCTCTCCGTCATCGATATTTTATTCTATTGCGAGAGTAGTGCCTTAAACCATGTGACCACCTTAGTGGGTGCCTGAATTGTTAACATTTTACTATTTTATTAGTGTTATTTTATAGGCATTTATGATATCTTATCAAAAGTAAGCACTGCTGATAACATGACTTTGACATCTGAATGCATTAAAGTACTTTTTATATTTCTTCTTAATGTCGGAGTCCTGTAAAATTCATATCATCTACAACACCCATCATATTTTTTTTTTACTTTATAAGTGCTTCAAGAGAGATTTGGTGCTAAGAGGGTTGTATAGTAGAGCATTGAGAAGTGGTAGACGCTTAGAAATACCACATTAATTGGTTTGAAGTTTTTTAATATCGTTTTCACCAAAATGTAATCGAAAGTTATGAGCAGTTAAAAAGTTTAGTTTAAAAGTTTAAAGTGATTTAAAAAAATGTGTGATAGCTTACATAAAATTCTATAAAACAATCCAACATTATCTCAAAATGTTCTGTTGCGACCCTATTAAAACATTACTTTATTTGTCAAAGGAGGGCTATAATAACTATCTAGGTTTATAAACTTTTGCTTTAATCTCAGAAGTACAAATATTCAAGTAAAGCGTCCTTGAATTTTCTTAAATCTTAAACTCAAACTTTAAACTTTTTAAATAATCAGAAACCAGATGATAATTCTAGCCTAAATTTGGTTGAAAACTATATTTAAAAAGGGTCTTCCTATGAAAATCGTACTTTATGCCGGGATCACGATAAACTTAACTTTAACTTAATGTAGCGTTCACTTAAGGTTCACTGAACTTAATAAATCGGATGTACGATCACGATTTACGTAACTTAACGTAACAACTCGAGCCAGGCATTTGCATTATAGAATATATGTATTTTGATCTATGATTTGTACTATTTGTAAAGTGATGATCTGTGAAGGTTTACTGTTTTCTATCAATACAATAAATATTTATCATTACATTTTTTGATAAATTTAGCTTTCCTATTTTAGTCTGATTGTTTTGTTTCAATGTCCGATCACTAGAACTGAAGCTAAGGGTAGACTTTGGTCATGAAACCAACAAATGAATTAATAAATAGGCCTGTAGACGTCACTGAAAGACCTCCCATGATATCTATTAAGTTAAGTGAACTGTAAGTGAACGTTAAGTTAACTGGATCGTGATCGCTTCCATTTAAAAACACGAGGAAAACCTTTACGTTAAGTTACGTTAAGTTAACCTTAAGTGAACGTTAAGTTGATCGTGATCCCGGCATTAGTAACTCCCATGCAGTCCATTTCACACTCATCTGAGTCACTTAGTGAAAAAAAGAGACATAATTAATAAAAGTTTGTTTATGTGCGTGGGTATTTTATAAACATATGAACATCCATAAGGCAATGCCTTGAAGTTATTTCGATAGCAAGTCTCACAACTCCTTTTATTAACATTTTAGTGTTTTCTCTTTAATGACCATTATATCAATAATTATTATTTATTCGACTTCAGACACGTCTCAACATTGCAGTGTCAGCCGATACGAATAAAAGCAAATCAAATTTAATCTACAGTACTATTGTTAAATACAATACTTAACTCATTAAGAAAACTATTTTAATGAGATTTCTTGGAACAATATCGTGACATAAAATTACTGTTGTAAAACTGAAACTAGCAAAAGAATAACAATGTTTTATCGCCAGTTTAATGATATCAATGCAAAATAATTATACGCCAAGCTCAAACTAAACATTTTTCTTTTGTTATTTCAGAAACACTGTTTTGTCGTGAGAAGGCTGTATAAATAATCATGTAAATTAATTGATTAATTAAATGTAAGATATAATATGCACCATAAACATTGACTAGCTCTAGAGAAAAAAAATCATACTAATATATCTTCTTCACTAACCATAAAATATGTTTTAAAATTGAACGGTTTTTCTAACTTAAATATTGACACCATTATAAGCTTTTGTTTATCTTACTTGCGTTTTTTTTTTGTTTAAAAACAGTATATAATTGATCACAATCATCATTTAAAATTAAAATAAAATAGACGCATTTTAAATGGTTTTCATTCCTGAGCCCATAGTTTATTATTAGATAGGACCATAGTGTCATAAGTCAATACAGGCCTATTACTATCTTTAATTATAAATGGAGTACGTTTTAAAAAATATATATATTTCGAAATTTGTAAATTTAACATTTAGTATCGCGTTCACATCTTTGATACTAAGACGAAGGAAATTACTTACTCTAAAAGGTACAATCTTCATAGTTTTAATCGCATATGTTATCGATATAAAACATATTCGCATCTTCAAGATATATTAATATTAAAATAAAAACAAACGTAGCTTTAAAAAAATAAACCGGACACAGGAATCGAAACCTTTATTACCGTGTCCAGGTCATCGTGGTTCAACTAAATCGAATTTAACATAAGTAGTAACATTTTATCATATAATTGTAAAAAAAACGAAGGTCTTTGCAGCGTTAGTGTAGGTAGTTTTTAGAAATCAATTATTTTTAAACTAGAGCACGTTAAACTGTTCGTCCCCTTTCCTTTAAAAAAAAAAAGGTCCCACATCTCGCATTAAGGACAGCCAAGCCAGTCGATACAATCGTACTGACCATACTTCATCAAGGTACGAAGGCTAAAGTGCCGAAACTTCCGAACATAATATAAAAAAAACACAAAGAACACATAACACATTCTCTTGACTCAATTCACTAAAAGTACAATAGCATACAAAACGAAAATATGTTGAATACAGCTTCAATGACGCTGTATTTATTTTATTAGTGTTAGTGTAATTCTAATTTTGAGGGGAGGAGGTACCTAAATAAATCTTTGGGTGCCATAAGTGCCGCCAACAGACTACTCTCGCAGCCATTCATGATAACCCGCGACACCTTCTAGCCTAGTTCTCACCACAGCTGAGATTATTGATGGTGACGACAAATTGTAATCGTTGCACAGATGACAATGAACTCGCAGTACCACTACTTCCTTGAGGTAACGGTATCGCCACCACCGTTAACACTACGGTCCTACATTCATGACCCGGACAGATCATCAACGCTTGCTTCCATGTACACTCTGTTGGTATAAAAACTGTAACATCACATTCATAAGACACGGAGGCAGTTCCATGTACACTCTGTTGGTATAAAAACTGTAACATCACATTCTTAAGACACGAAGGAAATAATTGGTTCCATGTACACTCTGTTGATATGAAAACTGTACCATCACAGACCCAGAGAGGGTGACATTGACTTCCGTGGACACTCTGGTAGGTTTACACCGCACGACTTACTACCCTTTCGGGTTACATTGCATTTCGGGGTTTATCTAATTACGCTAATGTACTAAAGATGATGAAGGTAGACATTGTAAGAAATGTACCCGCAAAATGCACAAAGGTAGAGTGGAGAGCCTTTTAGGGAAAAATACCCTCAGTACACCAGACCTAGATTCGATCACCGATCTCTCCATCATCGACGATCCAGTCTAACACGAGAGTGATTGGGTGGTTAGAGCATGCAAACAACGGAGCGGGTTACATTCTGTTGGGTTGAGAATCATCCTAACACGGTCTTGTAATCACGCACCGGACAAGCTAACTCTTTAACCGGCGTTTTAGATAGAAAGTCCGCGGTTTGACTGGCGTCGTGTTTCAAACGAGTGTACATAATATAAGCAAGTACTCACCCCTTCCACCAGGGCTGCCTGCTTGTGCCGATCTCGAACAGGTTGAAGAGTCCTCCAGGGAACAGCGACGAGGACATGTCTGTGACAGACAGAACACAGCTTGTCAGCAAACACAGCCAACAACCCTTGCCCACAGTAACGTAACAGATTAAACTTGCCACCCGCAAGGTTTATTGCATTTAATAAATGTTATAAGAAATAATTAATAGTCCTAAATAATTAATAATCTAGTAATCTCACATTATAATGACTGTTTTAACCTAGGTTTTGTGTTATGTTCAGCTTGACTGCACGAAGAAAAAAAATGCGTTATTTAAAACCTAATTAAATAATTGACTTAATGCTATATCTTAGTTATAAATTTACAACACTTTATGATAAATAGCCTATAGTATTCAACTATCTAAATTGTCAATAATCAGGACATAGTTATTTGATTACAATTATTTCCACCAAATTTAAAGTAATTTAAAGTTCCGTTTCACGGGCCCCCTTATACCACTGCCCCTCCCCCCTCGCCACATCGCACTAAGGTTGGTTCTGACACAGTGTGTCATTAGTGTGATGCCGGGATCACGACCAACTTAACGAAACTAATGTGTGATCACTGATCAGGATTCACGTGACGTAACGTAGCAACTCGAGCAAAACACAATGAATTAGGACTGTTTTGAGAGTTTAAAAAAATCACTAAAATAAAATCCATCCATTTAGTGTTGATCAGGCTGCAATTAGTTGCAATATAAGCTTTATTGGATGTACAATTAAAGTGTAACAAGAGGTCACAACGTTGTATAGTTCAAGAAACGCGGGAAAATAATGTACTGAAGAATTCGTTTGTGTACTGTAAGTTCACTACTTTTCTTTGTGTGCCCGGTAGCCAACTCTAACTACAACACTACCGCGGTACCGTAGGGACTTACATGGTTGGGATGGACCCCGAGCGGTAGAGGTTGGAATGGGTGGTTCGTGGGTAGTGAGACTCGAGTGTTAGTCCAATAATGTATATTTATTAATCTATTCAGGTGACTAAACTACTACATAAGTAAGATCTCCCGTGACAAGGGAGCAGGCGCAATAGTGGAACTCGCAAACCTTCCTCTAGACCCGCGATTGACCCTCCGGCGGGTTGAACCACCAGATCAAATTTAATTTCGTCGTTAGTCAGTCGTTGCTAGATACCGACCCACATGCACCCAGCATGGCGCCAAATACTCAACAACTTCCTATTCTATCACCTAAACTTGCTGATCTCGATATTCCACCAACCAGGAAAGTCCATCGGTCGCACCGTGCTCTCTCGTCAACAGGATGCAAGCTATATGAGATATATGCTACTCTCAGCAGGATGGCAACCCAACACTCTTGACTTCCAAGGAAATGTACAAGCGTGGGTTAACCTATTGCCAGAATAAACCCTAAAATAATTATGCTCTTACAGTACCATCAATAAACAAATACATTACTAAAATAGCCCTGTTGACGTCACTCGCAGCATCATTGGCTGGCTAGATCACGTGATACCCTTCACTTAATGTTTAACGTGTAAGTTCTCTCCTGGACAACTCTTAATTTACGTGAACGTTAATTTAACTACATCGTTATGGCTTCCATTTTAAAACAAGAGGAGAACCGCTACGTTGTGTTACGAGAAAGTTTGACAGGGGTGCACACATAAATTATTCTTAGGGGTGGGTGGGGTGGCGGAGAAGGGGGGGTCCAAAGTAAATAAATTACAAGTCAATAATCAATCCAATCAATTACTAGTTTAAGATTCATACTTTGAACAAATTACAAATTACTTTATAAAGCTGAATATACAGACTACAAGGCTGTAGCCAGCCAATAACTTCAGGTGTGGGGGAGGAGGGGGGTCTGGTGGGCACATGTCCCAATTGCCGGAAGCTAACCCCCTAACTGCCAAAGGCTAGGAACATTTATAAATATTAAACACTTCTAAAAGCTCTCTGAAGTGTTTTTATGGCAACATAACCCCCTAGCTGCCGAAGGCTAGGAAAATTTCTAGATATTAAACACCTCTAGAAGCTCTCTGAAGCTTTTTTTATGTCAACATAGCCCCTTAGCTGCCGAAGGCTAGGAAAATTTCTAGATATTAAACACCTCTAGAAGCTCTCTGAAGCTTTTTTTATGTCAACATAGCCCCTTAGCTGCCGAAGGCTAGGAAAATTTCTAGATATTAAACACCTCTAGAAGCTCTCTGAAGCTTTTTTTATGTCAACATAGCCCCTTAGCTGCCGAAGGCTAGGAAAATTTCTAGATATTAAACACCTCTAGAAGCTCTCTGAAGCTTTTTTTATGTCAACATAGCCCCTTAGCTGCCGAAGGCTAGGAAAATTTCTAGATATTAAACACCTCTAGAAGCTCTCTGAAGCTTTTTTTATGTCAACATAGCCCCTTAGCTGCCGAAGGCTAGGAAAATTTCTAGATATTAAACACCTCTAGAAGCTCTCTGAAGCTTTTTTTATGTCAACATAGCCCCTTAGCTGCCGAAGGCTAGGAAAATTTCTAGATATTAAACACCTCTAGAAGCTCTCTGAAGCTTTTTTTATGTCAACATAGCCCCTTAGCTGCCGAAGGCTAGGAAAATTTCTAGATATTAAACACCTCTAGAAGCTCTCTGAAGCTTTTTTTATGGCAACATAGCCCCCTAGCTGCCGAAGGCTAGGAATTTTTTTTAAATATCAAATACTTCTAGAAGCTCTCTGAAGTGCATTTTATGTTAACACAGTCCCCTAATTTGCACTTGTATCTTAATTTTGATATTGTTTGAACCATAAATAAAGCCATATATAATTTGTTTGTTTGGCTACGGCCTTGACGGACTAGACATTATAACCTAAAGCTTTACATATAGTTATTTACTGTAATGATAAATTATATATTTTATTTACCCTTCATTTTCTCCAGGGGGGTGGATCCGGACTACCCCTCCCACCTCGTGTGTGCGTCCCTGAAGTTAAGTGAACGTTAATTTGATCTTGATCGCGGAATAAACTAATAATTTATCTCCTATATTTTTTAAACCCTATTTTATGAACAATAAAAAGGTGGGAGGGGGGTCAAAACAGTTTTTTTATTTAAGTCCATTGTAATACTATATTTTCAGGGGTGTGAAGCTTAGAATTGTCTAAGTCGGAGGTTAAATTTCATTTGATTCAACTTAGACATCTACAACCTTAGCATCTTCGAGACTTTTCGAAGTAAGATTAAAACTTTGATATTTTGTTAACAGATTTGAAATCTCACACTAAATATGATATATTTAAACATATATTCATTTTTAGAACAGCTAATAAATATACTTTTAGCACCGACCAGTGGTTAAATGACGTATATGTATATATATGTATGTTAAATGACGTATATATATATACATTATAAAAGGTACACTATGGTATATATATATATACACCATAAAAGGTACACTTTGTTATTTAACCACTGGTTGGCACTAAAAATATATTTATTAGCTGTTCTAAAAATTAATATATGTTGAAATAGTAATAATAACAGTAATAGTAGACATATCTTAATATATATATATATATATATATATATATAAATTAAGATATGTCAGCATAAACCTTTCTTTTTAGGTAGATGAATTCAATGGATTATTTAAAAAGTAAAATGCAGCGCTATGTGGCAACAACATGAAGCCTATCTTCGAGTTCAATTTCAACTTAGCTTTGCATGTTTCAAGCTTCGCTTTGCATTTAAAAAGTGAATGACCTTCGCATCGGTTGGAAGAAGAGTAGAGAAAATTCCAATATATTTATTTGTTGTCAACATCGATAAAATTTTACTACTAATATCTGTGTCATTCTATAGGTTTTGACAATATCTATTAAAAGTGACAACTACAGATAACATGACTTGTTGTATGAATATATTAAAGTTGTTTTAGTAACTTTAGTAACTAACTTCTACTGTTCTTCCAACAAAATCATACTGTATATTATCCTTCAGGGTACCGAACCCCCTACCCCACTCCCATTGTCCACCACTCTGTACCCCGATACCGACCTGTACTTTCAATTTGGGGATGTCACCACGAGACACTGTAGGTACCCTCCCTTCATTTAATCCTCACCCCTTTTAACAAAAAAATAAAATAAACTGGGTACGGACTTGGTTAAATCCGTCCCCCCTAATAAATCAGAGTTAGCGATGCCTATGCGCAGAGGGTTTTTTAAAATTAATATCATATATGGGCATACTTTTTGTAACGCTTATTTGGGAGAGGTACGAAAACCAATTTCTGGACGGTCTCAAAGGAAGTGTTTTTTTTTATTCCTCGCTATTCATTTAAAAATTGAAGAATTTTAACCAGCATGACTTCACATTGTCAATTTTATGAAAAATGAAATTTAATTCCTCTTTACTACTCACTAAATAATCTTTTTTAAAAAATGTAAATTTCTCCTTGAAAACCCTAAAAAAAAACCCACAGAATTTGTAGGAAATAATCAGTTAGTACCAAGAAAAGGCATCGCGGCATGTGCATGTCGTCAAATGTCAGCAAGAGTGTCCATTAGTGCGCCGCTCCGTCTGTTGTGACGTCACAGCAGTGGAGGGGATCTAGTTACAGGCTCACCTTCCTTGTCCTAGGATCCTCGCGCAGGTCGAGGAAGCGTGACCGTGGCTGAGGACATCTCGTGTCAGAGCGAGTCATTGCCCCTGGCGGTATGAGCCAGCACTATTGCAGGATGTAGCCACAAGGCTACCCATTACTTGACATCGGAGTTAGCACCGCGTATTACTACCCGTTCGGGTTATACGCCTATGTACTAATTACACTAATGGGTTAGGGAAGACTTAACTTAGAGGAGATGCACCCGCGTTTGCTTGGAAAGAGAGTGGAAAACCTTTTAGGGAAAAAACCAGCCTCAGTGCACCCGACCGGGATCGAATCCCAATCTCCCCGTTTTCGGAAGTCTAGTCCAACACGAGAGTAGCGCGCTAGATCACGCGACCATCGAAGCGGATGACACCAGATTATAAGATCACTTGGCTTGGTCAAAAAAAGTAAAGCAAGAATTGAGGAGGCGAAACTTCATTAGAGAAATTAGCTTTCTACAGCCTTGCAAACATTCTTTGCGCCTTGCACTTTCTGAATAGACAGCACACAGGGTCGAATCAGAATATATATATTCTATAGGTTAACGGTCTTAATTTTATTTTCTCTCCTCGAATCTGTACAGAAATTAGAGTACCCTCATCCTGTCGAAGTCCACTAAGTCTACAACAATTACTCTAGAAACTCGTTTAACAGAATTTTATGAGGGTTTCGGATAGTCAATCCCATTAACACACACATACATATGCGCACAAACACACACTCAAATTCAATCCTGGCTGCGCCCCTGTGTGTCCACGAGTACACTCCGTTTACCGTGAAAAGTAGCAGTGTTTTATTGACGAGCTACATAATGGCCATCTATATAAGCTGTGCCATAGTAGAACTATGAAAGTTAAGCTCGCTACCTCCCCCAGGTTTGACGAGGGGTACATTCCACCCTCTGTAGCGACTCACCAGTGGACTGAACATCCGTGTCCGGCTCCAACGACTCCCTGTCCTTGGAGTCGGGACTATTGCCGACTGTCTTATCGCCCAGATCACCGAAGAGGTCAGTGGAACCACCGAACATGGACTCGAAGGCGGTCTCCATACGGTCGAGATTGCTGGAGGCTGTGTCATGCACGTCACGGAACCTGGAGGGGCAGAACACTCCAGTGAGTACATGTACAGTTATCTCGTTAGACAAACATTAGCTCAAAACCAGATGCTGTAAAAAAAACTAATCAAAATAATGTAAAAAAAAGTATAGAATTACAGAAAAAATGATGTATATGATGTAAATGATAGTTAGAATGGGATATAACTTTTGTCATAGATAGGGAGAATAAAATACAATTGATTTTTAAAAAATGGGTAAAATGAAAGATGGATAGTGTCAAAGATAAGTAGAATGAAAGATAGTTGACGTCAAAGATAAGTAAAAAGACAGTTTAGTTTATGTTGAAGATGGATAGAATGAAATATAGTTAAAGTAAAAGTGGTAGATGAAAGAAAGATTACGTCAAAGATGGATAGGTTTACAAACAGTTGATTTCAATGGTGAGTAGATTGAGAGCTAACTTAGGTCAAAGATAAGTATAGTGAAATACAGTTTACGCCAAATATTATAAATAGTATAAAAGATAAGTGATATTTACAAAAGGTAGAATGAGGGATAGCTTATGCTAAAAATAAATAAGCCTATAATGAAATACAGTTGAGGTAAAAAGTAAGTAGGATGAAAGGCAATTTATGTCGAAGATGAATAGAACGAAATACATTTTATATCAAAAGATAGATTAAAAAACAATTATGTAAAAGATGGATAGAATTAAAGATAGTTGATCTCAGTGATGGGTAGAACGATGGATAGCTTATGTCGAATATAAATAGAATAAAAGACAGTTCACGCCAAAGGTAAATAGTACGAAATACAGTTGATATGTAAATATGCAGAATGAGGAATAAATTATGTCAAAGATAAGTAGAATGTAAGACAAATGATGTAAAAAAATAATTAGAGTGAAAGACAGGTGATTTCGATGATAGGTTGCAGTAAAACCATAATTTGACGAGAAGATTGCATATGAATCTCAATTTTTGTATTTAAAATTGAGTACGCCTAGCACCAATTTTCAGCCGTATAAGAAATCAGGAAATGCCATAAAAGGGAAATAGGCTACATGTAATAATTAATGCTAGAAGCCATGTTTTAATACACACAAGGGTTGATTTTTCCCCAACACTTCGTTCGATTTTCTCCTATACGAGCGCGCAATTAAAATTTTTACAACCCAACTTGTTTTTCCCCATTTGTCACTTAAGCAAGCGCCCCTCCACCCCAAATCGCGGGGCCCTGTGCGGCCGCACCCTAAGTACGGTCCTGACTCCTGGCTGGAGATGTCCAAGGTTCGTGTCAGGCGCAAGGGCACTAGTTGCGTTTTGTTTCAACCCTGTATTCACCTCGTATAGTACAAACAATCCTTAATTAATTATTTATGTAAGGATTCGTTCTGGTATTCAATTAGTGCGAACAGCACTTAATTAAATATTTGCTTACGCTAGTTCAAACAATTCTGTGTTTATAAAATAAGCCAACTGTTTTTCAAACAGGTTTGACCGTAGTGCTATCACCATTATTACCGCTCCTCGAGAAACGTTACGCCGAAACGAACCCGAAGCAATTATACGTGTGGCGCTAATTGTGGTAGTTGACAGTCGTGAGCTAACATCGAGAACTGTAAATTAAAGCGGAAATGTTTAAACAACGTTTGTTTAAGTGGGAAGGGGGAGGGGGGAGCGGTAGATAACACCTCTGAACTCATTCACGGTCATCAAAAAACAACGTTTGTTTAAGTGGGAAGGGGGAGGGGGGAGCGGTGGATAACACCTCTGAACTCATTCACGGTCATCAAGCGAACACTTCTTTTTACAAAGGGGGGTAATTGGAGGCTCTTCCCTCTCCCTCCCTCCTTTGAAATCATTAATGATAATTTATTTATATATTTATCTTCAATTTATAGGCCAGTAGCATTTTGGATCTTATAATTTTTTTTAGTACCACGTCTTACTACCCATTCGGTTCATAAGTTTATGCACTAATTACGCTAATGGTTTTAGGGATTAAGAGAGTTATATTTTTATAGGAAGTGTACCCGCATTTGTGTAGAGGTAGAGTGGAACCCATTTTGGAAAAAAAAAATCACCCTCAGTACACTGATCGAGATTTGAACCTCAATATCCCCGTCATTGGCAGTCTAGTCTTGCGAGAGTAGCGCGTTAGACCACGTGGTCAACGAAGCGGGTCTTATAAAATTCATAATATCTTCAAACAGAATTATGTTTTTATTTTACTTTAAATTTATTCAAGAGGGATTTAATATTTGAAAAATTACTTGTCATATTTAGTTAGGGGACTTCACCCCGAACCACTGAGTGTAGATTTACCCTCACCCCCCCTCGTCTCCCCCAATTTAATAATCTGGGTACGGTCCTGTAAAGTATTGATCCCAAGACTAGAGCCGCCTAGAAATGGGGATATTGTTCTTTACTGAACTCATTCACAGTTTAGGGGAGGAAAATAATTACGTGTGTGTGTGTGTGTGTGTGTGTGTGTGTGTGTGTGTGTGT
>CABFWB010000861.1:13175-52064 GCA_902151455.1 Timema bartmani
CTTGAAAAGAAAAAAAAAAAAAAGTAGCCAGCAATTTTATTCCCTACAAGAATAAGACTGTTTAATTTTTATTATTTTTTTCCAGCGTATGGCATTACTGATCGGGAGACATGACATCCTGTATGTAGACTATTAGCCGCTGTGGTGACACATAGCGTTGCCCAGTGTACACCTATGGAGGTTGTCTACACGTGTACTTACAATGAGATGATGTGCCGATAGGGAATAAGGAGGTGTAGGCCAGTGGGAATCTTAAACCTAACTTAAACCTAATTTATCAACCCCCGGTGTCCGTTGGAATTATTCACCTTAAGAGAGAAATATCTAAAGTGCCAGTCGGGAATCAAACCTGGACCCCAAGGTTCGTAGCCAGGTGCACTGACCGCTACACCACGGGGCCCGTTAATTAAATGGTACAGAGGGACCGACGTAGTTAGCGCAGATTTCTTGTGATTGGCTTAGAGCAAGTAACGTGACCACATTTAAGTTCCGCTCTCGTTTTATTTCCGGTGAACGTGTGAATCCACAAGAAGACGCAACAGTTGCAACGTCGATATTCTAATCGCATCGCATGGCGTTCAAATCTCGGTCATGGGCGCTTTGTTGGTTCCCCTACTATGTATCCACGCTAATGCAGATTCACTTCCTCTGAAACTGCCCTCCTCGTTATCTCTCAGATTAAGCCGTTAAATAAACTTGGGTGTTAGAAACGTGCCGATTGAATATAAAACGGATAAATGAACCCATGACAGACCCGCGAACGAGCGATCGTGCTGAAAAGAAGTCTTCATCGGCGCGGCTCAAGTAAACAAGAAGCTACGATATGATATTTTAAATGAACAGCAATCATGGGTGATAATGGGAGCTCAACCCCCCCCATTATCATTCTGCAATATTTACTTTTATTTTTGTTAATTTTTATAAATCAAATTAAAATGATGTATTTAGGATTTAGCAGCAATTTACTACTAATAACTTTGGATCATCAATATCCGAGTTAACGGAGATAAACAATGATAAAATGTAGATTTCCTCCTATCCTCTATTAAACAGCTTTCTTTTAATTTAGTTCTGTTCAAAAAACTTGTGGAAAATATATTGTTTATTCCCTATGGGTTCAGCTACGATACAACTTACATTTTTTTTTAGATGCTCTAAAATTGCCTCCCACAAGGTTAAATTCCTGAAATTTTCTCTCGAGGAGGAGTGAAGGGGTGGGTGGTGACACCCCCGGTAGATGTGACTCCAATCTATCCCTCATTTGTAAAATCTCCACGGGCGCCCTTGACAGCAATACATGAGATGCAACAAACAAATTGCGTGCAGGTTGCTAATAAGTTTGGTGTTTCCAAGGCTAATATTCGATTTTGGAGAGAGAATTAATAAAAGCTTAGGAGAGCCTGCGCATCAAGAAGAGAGACCTAGAGAGATATTTAACATGCACTGATTAGGGGCCTATATCAGCGCACGACTTATAAACTAACGTAAATCTAAAGCAAACACAACATCCAGCCCTCCGGTCGTTAATTCATCACTGCGAAAGGGGAAACCCATATTTCGCCAATGGTAAATTTTTCGGTCAAGCCGGGAATCGAACCCGACGCTATGAGTTATGGTGTCGGACTTCTTACCGCGTCTCAATATCCGTGAATAAACTAATGTGGCAGGGATGAGTAGGGTGGCATTTAGAAGAAGTGTACCCACATTTTCATTGAGAGAGGGTGGCAAATCGTGATGTAAAACCAACCTCAGTACAAAAAACAGGAATTCAGACCCCCGAATTCCCCTCAGCCTGCGACCCAGACTAAATGAGCTTGACATGTAGACCGCATGCCCATGGGCTGGAATCCAAAACCCACGGATGGGTCGAGGTGAGCGTCAGAAGGGAGGGTGCAAAAGATGAGTAGTTATTTTGGTCCGAGGATGTAGTGAGATGTGACCTAGAGGTGAGGAAGGAGGGGGTTTGAGTCCAGGCTGAAAGTTGGGTCGATACTTGACCCGACGAGATCCCCCCTTCTCTTGTAGGGGTCAACCTCTCTGTAGCCTCGACACGTCTACAATAATTGTCGGATACACACTTTAAAGGTGGGAGTGCAGGGAACATGAGCTAAGACTAAGAACAGTATTTTTTGCAGTTTTTATAGCAAAATAATTTTTCCGGCAAAACAAATAAAATATTGCTCCAATACCAATATAGAGTTTAATTTTCTTCACATGGTAACCTCAATTATTGAACATCTGTTAAGCGTGTCCTGAAATTTAATGGCAACTTTTTCTCTTCATTTAAAAAGTTTGTCATCTAATGCCGCTATGCTCACGACAGATATTCAATAACTGTTGATATCATCATGTGAATAAAATTAAACTACGTTTGTAATGAAGCAATATTGTATTTATGTTGACAACAAAAATAGTTTTTCTACAAAAACTGCAAAAACACCTGCCTTTTCTCGCCTCCCCTAAACCCCACCTTTAAGGCAAGGTGTTTTGTATAAAGCGTGTGGTCACAGATTGTTTGTATTTCGTGTGTTGGTCTATGTAAGTGCGAGCTAAAAACCTTACTAAATAAAATATAGATTAAATATTGCTATCGTTTAGAGCAGTGGTTCCCAACCCATGGACCAAGAAACACCCAAGGTCTGTGATGCCATCGTAGGTAGTCCACGGTGTTTATTTTTAAACCTCCGTAACTTCCTGGATTGAATAAATAAAGACCTTTATTTTAACACCGTATCTCATTTATAAATATACAGAGTGTACCGTAACATGTGAGACCCACTTAAGCGGTGGAAAGTAGCCACAAAAACAATTAAATAAAGTTAAATCAAACAATTGTCCCACTTGACCTTGTTTCCAAACTATAGTCATGTTTGTACTCCAGTAATGTGGAGCTGATTAACGTTACAGGAAATGTAGAAAATGGCCGCCTTTTGTCTGGATGCAAGCCTTAAATCGTCGTGTCGTAGAATGCTGCACTCTTCTGTTTGGAATAACCAGAAATAGTCCATAGAACATACCTAGTCAACAGGTCGTGCGAGATATATCGAGTATGGTATGCAAACAGTTCAGTGGAATCACTTAACTGGAACTCCAAAACAAGGTCAAATGGGACACCTGTTTATATATATTTTTTATTGTTTTAGTGCCTCCTGTCCATCGATGAAGTAGGTCCCACATGTTACGGTACACCTTGTATATGTATATAATAATATATTAGCCTATTTATACATAAATGAGATATTGCTTTCAAATTTAAAAAAAAATCGTAAGGTAAACATCATTTAAAAGGTTAATCAAGTTTTATTATATATATATATATAGCCTATATCAGATAACCTGACCTGACGTATGAATTAGTGAAAGTAGATCTTTTAGCTCTCAGATAAGGCTCTTCCTATGAAAATCAGACTGTATATGTAAGTAGATAGTAAGACGATCCCGTATACAAATAGTAAAATATGTTCGTTATCCCCACCCGGAATCAAACCAGCCTCCCCTGTACTTGAGGGTCAACCATTGTACCCACTTAGCCCCAATCGCGGGGTGTTGACGCCCGCACAAGACGAGCAGCTCATCCAAGTCAGGGTCCAGGATATGTGGGCCGCTACCAATGTAGGCCAGGAGAATAACGGAGCCGAGTGTTTCTAGAACATTCAACTCGAAGGTCGGTACACTCTGCGTTCTCTACCTCGATCTTCTGTAGTGATGGACACTATCGACTGATGAAAAATAAACCATTCAATAGTATGCCTTCGATAGTAACCGGCCAAGAGCAGTTTGTATTTGGTATTCGAATGAAATTAATTGTATATTCGTTCGCGGCTGCTGATCCAAAGTCAACCTTGCGTGCATCTTTATCTCTAACTTCAACTAGGCTGACCGCGTCAAAACAATAACCGGCCTAGTGTAGTAATGTTCAGAGCTCCTGGCTGCTTAAGTAGAGGTCGAGGGTTCGATTCCAGGGTGGTACCGGCGATTTTTCTCGAAAGGGAAATAATCAACATGCTCACCAAGGTTGGGTTAAGTTAGGTTCAGATCTTCTTTGGTTCCACACCCTTATATTAACCATCATCCCCTCCTCTAACTGGCCTCATGATGAAGTGGTCAGTGCACCTGGCTATGAGCCTAGAGGCCACAGGTTCTATTCCAGGTTGCTACGTTGAGTATCTTTACCTTAAGGGGAATAATCCCAACGGTCACCAAAGTTTGATTCAAATCCTCGAATTGTAATTTGTTTAAGAACTCTAATAGTGCTTATTGGATAAACTTGCACATAATTATAGGCAGAGCCCTGCTTTTATGGTGAATAAAAAAGCCCAATTTCGTTTTTAAGTTTCCCAAAAGCGGTGAATAAGCGGTGAATTACAAAAATCCTATTTTTGCGACGAAATTATCGAATTAAGACAAAAGCGTTAAAAAAGTGGTTTTTATCAAACTTTCGTGATTAAGATGACTTTGTTGGGTTAAAACTAGACTTCCAGGACAATGTTTGAAACAGGTAAACTAAACATATTGAAGTGAAAACCAAAAATTACATTTTGTTAGGACAAAGCGGTAAAAAAATACTAGTCCGCAAAAAAATGTGCTGTCAACTTATTAAAAAAGTAAGATTTAGTGGCAGCTGGTCCGGGAAAAGTATGTACAAGTCACAAAGACAAAATATTACACAAAAATCATCTTGTTACTTCACAAAAATTGTGACTATATTTTTAAATCTCAATTTAGGCTAGAAAAATACAAAATAACTACTCAACATCACCAAACTGCAACATCCAGCTGGTAACAATGTTATCCACTTTCATTGTGGTTCTGCGGTCTGTTACTACTAAACTATACCTAGAAAAATATCGTTCTGAATCTGCATTTGAAATCGGCAGCCACAACGCTTGCAAACACTTTGTTGCGAAGTCACTGAACATACTGTCTGTCTTCAGCCCTAGCAGCACATTCTCAATTTTTAAACTTTCGATGCCATCACTCTGTTCCATCAAAACTTTCAATTTTTTACACATTTCAATGTAGAAAAAAGACAAATCTCCATCNTTTCAATATCCCAAAATATTAGCGCGAATGCCGAAAATTGCGACTAAATCGCGATTATCGCGGACATCGTTTAAAATCGCGAATATCGCGCTAAAACGCTGATTTCGCGAATTATCGCGACAATTCTGAGCATATATTTGCAATCAGGGTAACCTGAAATGTGAACATCTGAAAGAAAAAATGCCATATCTAACATTCGCGAATTATCGCGATCTCCACAAACGCAGGGCTCTGATTATAGGGCAACCTACTTTTATGGCCACATGGTCTAAGACGTCACTCTCACAATAGGCTGTTGATGACGGGGAGATTGAGGTTCGATCCCGGTCGGATTTACCGAGGGTGGCTTTCCCTAAATAGTTTTCAACTCTCCCTCCACGCGAATGCGGGCACACTTTCTCTTAATTTAACCTTCCTAATCCCTAACGCATTAGAGTAATTAGTCCATAGGAGTTTAACCCGAATGGGTAGTAAGACGTGGTGCTAAAAAAATATTATAGAACATACTAAACAACCAGAACCCAGACCATGAATAATAAAATTATATTAAAATAATATTAACATTTAGTTACTATCTTTATTTTAAATTACTTTAGTGTATTACTTTTTCTTATTGCGTTCATTATTTTTTCCAAGATTCAGATTAGGTATTCATAGGTAGAACAAAGATTCGGGTTCGTAAAATAGTGTATTCGACCCATCTCTGACATAAATATTCCATTCTCGTGAAGACAGTTTCCTCCGTGACTGGACTATTCCATTCTCGTGAAGACAGTTTCCTCCGTGACTAGACTATTCCATTCTCGTGAAGACAGTTTCCTCCGCGATTGGACTATTCCATTCTCGTGAAGACAGTTTCCTCCGCGATTGGACTATTCCATTCTCGTGAAGACAGTTTCCTCCACGACTGGACTATTTCCTTCTCGTGAAGACAGTTTCCTCCGCGATTGGACTATTCCATTCTAGTGAAGACAGTTTCCTCCGTGACTGGACTATTCCATTCTCGTGAAGACAGTTTCCTCCGTGACTGGACTATTTCCTTCTCGTGCAAACAGTTTCCTCCGCGATTGGACTATTCCATTCTAGTGAAGACAGTTTCCTCCGTGACTGGACTATTTCCTTCTCGTGCAAACAGTTTCCTCCACTATTGGGCTAGGCATGAGGAAGGTATAATTTATACCCGAACTTGACGTTTAGTCCGCATATCCATCGACGCGGTTTCCAGAGAGTAGTTTTCCATCCTGCCAGGTAAATATCCTACCCAATTAATTTGACTAAGGAGCAATTAACCTTGTGTCGATAGGTAGCTCACAGTCTGACAATCTAGCTCAGTCGTTAGCACGTCTGACGACTAACTTTTAAGGTCCAGGATTCGATTACAGGCATCGATGAAAGAGTTATCATTGGTTGGATTGGGGTTCACTCTTACATAATGATGTAAGACAAATCCTGATAACAGTCCCATTTTCCAGTTCAATTTTCATATGAAGGTCAGCTTCTGAGGGTTTCACTTATTTATAAGTCCAATCCATGCAATCTTCAATATAACTTTCTAATGTATATCAACTATACTTATAAATCAACACTAATAATAAAGTAAAATGTTATCAATGCTGACAGCAAAAAAGTTTGTATTTTCGAAAAGCCCTTCCTATGAAAATTGGAGTTAGGTCAGTTATTTCAAAAGTAAACATTAAATAAAACCAACATATATAAGTAGAGAGAGAGAGAGAGAATAAGAAAGAAAAAGGAGTAAGTAGCTCTACAATATCGAACTAAGGAGCCTGTCTAGTATCTAAAAGTGATTAACTGGCCCGTTTATCATGCGTCAGTATTGCAATGATAGCTCTTGACTCTAGCGTTTAAGTTTTTGAAATGTAAACGCCAAGATTTCTCAAATTCAGGTCATCATCCATCGTTATTATCTTCGATACATAAGCTCTCACTTAAAAATAGAATTTTAATCGGTTTTATAGATTATGAGAAGTTTTTTTTTTAAATTACTGCTTCGCTCTTGAAATTTTGTAAACGTTGATATGATAATCCTCGAATTAAATATTTTTATTTAAAAAATTAAAATCTGTTACCTATGTAGAACTCTAAAAATTGTCTTTTTTTTAAAGTGAGGCTTCCCTTAGGCACATTTTTGAAATTTGAAATTTTTTGGGCACATCCTTGGTGTATGAGCTTTAGTTTTTACTAAAAAAATAAATAAAAATCTGTTATTTATAATCCCGAGAGGCAATCTTTGTAGAAATGAATCACTTCCCGTTTTAAATGGATGTATACTGTATTTAATAGCCACTGTGAATAGTTATAAGAATAATGATAATTATAATATTAATAAAAGTAGTAATAAATTAGGTTAGGTCATCTTAGTTTTGTTTCAGACTCGACCAACAATATATAACTTTGTAAAAAGAGCTGATAAAACCGGAATGGAAAGATATTGAAATGCATCCTGGCCTTCAATTACATTCCAAACAAAAATACATTTTCAACGAACGATTATAAAATTTTGAATTAAATAGAAAACTATTTTCAACCAAAACGTCTGCCTCTTGAAATTAATTATTATATTTGATTATAACATAATTTTAAGTAAACTCTAGTGGATTTAAAAAGTCGCCTTTCATATAAAGGACATTGAGTGTCGCATAGAAACTTAAAATATTGTAGGAAAATTTGTACTTTATTAGATCATAGTCATATTAACATATTTTAGCTCAATTAATAACATGTGGTAAATCCAATTAGTAATAAGATATATTTTACATTCAAATAAGTAACATATTAATTCAGTTTAATAAATATAATGTATAGGTGTAAATTTATCAAGATGTGCGAGTAAAAATATTAAATTTTGAAACCAATATTATGAAAACAGTTTTATAAATTATTTAGGTGATAGCTGTAAGTAATAAGTAAACTGTTTGAATTATTTAACTACAAATTTAAAATAAATCACGTAACTAAAGAACGTTTACAAGTATTTAGATTTAATTCCCTTTAAAATAGCCAGATTTTGAAGTCTATAGAATTCTAGACAATTCTCATTTTTATATCTCATACTTTATGTTTAAATTGTTCGAGAATTCTCTAGACTTCAAAAAATAGTTTTTATAAAATGGATAAACTTTTAGTGAATGTCAATAAATCCCACAATTTATTTATTTATTTCCCTAATTAAAACTTCTTTCTGTCTACATTATGATAAATAAGAGATATTGTTACGAATGTAATATTAATTTTTCTAGCTGATTTTAATGAATGATACACATGTTTAGCAAAACACTATCACCTGAGTAAGGTATCAACTGTCGTTTATAATGCAGGCACCCATGGATCAATTGGATACATATTCCACTCACCCAGTATCGAAGTCTGACCACAGGCTAGAACCAAAGATCGGCATCTCGCGGGCACGACGGCCAACGACGCCGCCTCCACCGCAAAGGGCGACGGCCAGCAAGACGCACATTGCCGAGTTAGCAACGACGTTCATTGTTCTATGAATATATTGTTCATACACAAATGGTTGTAAATCGCTTTCTTGCCCCGATACGAATATTCCGCGCGCAGGTCCAGACACACGCTTTTATAGATCAGTCCTCTTGACGCTAGCGCGGCGCTGTGGACGTGGCGGCAACCATGTGGAGCTTTCGGGAAGAATCGGCAAACAGTTCTTTTTTTTTAATATAGATATTTCAAACGTCAATATCGTGGACTACATATCATATGTCTTTATCGTTGAAAATAATTTAGTTATTAATATAATATTTTTATTTATTTGGTTCGGAGCCAAGAATTTAATGCATCCATAATTAATCTGTTATTTTTGTTAACAATTTCACATGATTAAACCTCTCATTGGTAGTGTTTACTCACATAGAGGAGAAATATAGAAAACATAGAAAACCCCAGCGTGGAGGAGAAAAATATATCCTTAGATAGAGTTAGATCGAGTTCCGACCAACTAGGGTACACTCAACTCTGGATTTTTTGTGGATATTTGAATAATAGAGAAGTTGGATCTGTTCCTCCTAAAATGGGCCTCTCACGTGGTTGAGAACGCAGTATCTGCGAAAGAAACGGTTTGAATCCTAGATAGTTCGAAGTTTAGTCTTCATATGGTGCGAAGGTGCAGTCCAATTTTAATAGAAAGGACATTCTTATCTGACAGCTAGAAAATCTACCAGATTTAAGTCCACGCATTCATTCGTCGTGGGAAGTGTAGCTGTCACTTTTGATAACAACACAAAAAATAGGCCAATAATAAAATCCTGTCAATGTTGACCGCGAAAATAAATATGGTTTTATGTTATAAAAGGCCCTTCCTATGAAAATTGGACTGCAGGTAAGCGTTTGATGATTTAAAGTTCACTGATAACACTAGGTGGGTTAAGAGCATGAAAAATATAATGGGTACTACATGAATAGTAATTTTTGTTTATTAAAAAATATCCATCCCATGTCGAAAATTGTGATGTTATGCCCATATCTGTGCTTCCTCATTAAGTTTTTAAGTGAATTGTTGTGACTAAGTTTGGACCACACAAAAACCCCTCAAGTGTGTATCTACCAGTTATAAATTTTATGAGCCCTCAGAGAAACCGTTCCCTCATCACAGGTACATAATTATAGAAGATTAGGAGAGCTCAACTTGTAATAATTTTTTATTCTAATTAATTATGTTTCACGGCCGAAAATCATCATAATTAATCGCCTTCCACAAAACATACTATGTATTCCCGTTTTTAAGGTAGTAATGCAAGGAACGCTATAAAAGAGTAGTGTTTTTGCAGTTTTTATTGAAAAACTTTTTGGTCAAACTATATCAAATATGGCTCCAGTAGAACAGTTGTTGAATATCTGTCATGAGCGTAGTGACACTAGATGAGAAACTTTTTAAATGAAGAGAAAAAGTTGTCATTAAATTTCAGGACAACCTTGACAGTAATTCATAAAATGTTGATATTAGCATGTGAATAAAATTGAACTCTAATGTTTTTACTGAAGCAATATTTTATTTATTTTGGCCGAAAAAAGTTTTGCTTTAAAAACTGCAAAAACACCATGACAATGGTTTCCCAGAGAAAAAGTATTTTGATAATACTTGGTGCAATAAGACCCAAATATTAAAGAAAAAACCAGTAATGTATTTTTAAATATTTGAAACCGATTTATAAATCCAACCATAATAAAAAAAAAGATATCTATATTTTTTAACAAATTTGGTACTTTTGACGCTGCTTGGAGCCTGAAATAGTAAGTAGAATGGCAAATCAAAATCAGCTCGCTTGCTCTGCAAAAATTATCTACAGCCGAATTTTGTCGACCAAGTAAGGTTGACCCAAAGCCGTATTTATTTATTTATTCTAAAAGCTAAAATTTTCTTTAATTTGGTCCTTTTGGTGGGGGTGATCGCCCCCGTTCTACCTCAACCAGCGCCTGACCGGAATACGAAAAAATTTAAGACCATAAACTATTTTATTTTTTAAATAAAGCTAAATTCATCACAAATTTTCACATTTAAAAAATCTTATTAATATCAAATTTAAAACTAATAATTTTATTTTGACACTATGTAAAAGAACAATTAAATAGAGCTAAGTTAATGTTCCAATAATATTATTATTCAAGCTCTTAATTGATAGGCACAAATTGCAAGCGGTTAGAACGATTTTCTTTGATCCAAGAGGCTGAGGTTCGATCTTGATTTAACATAATATATACAATGTTTCTAACTGTGGAGTTTCTTAAACTTCAACCTTATGATCCTGTTCCCTTTTAGATGATAGACACTGCGCAGACGAAGATCTCGGCACATTGTAATTAGTTGGGGCTAAAAAAAAATATTAACAGATATAAAAACCTGTCAGTAACAAGACAGACCTCATTGAAATTTATAGTCCAATTTTCAAATAAATAGTATTATCTGACACCTACGTATGGATGTCACTAGATCCACTTTATAATTCGTCAAGTCATGTGATGTGCAGCCGTCACTTTTGATTATAATCAATACCAAGAAAGATTATCAATTTTTGTTGCAAAATAATATGTTTATATTTTCTAAAAGGACCTTTCTGTGAAAAAGGGACTGCATCTTATATTTCGTAAGGTGTACATATTACATCTATTGCCTGATTGATCCGTGCCCGCGATTGTTAAAGGTAAACAAGAGATGGTAAAACCTGCCTCTTAACATAAACATGGTAACCTCGTAAAACTTGATTTCATAGCTTCCTGTCCTCATTTACAATGTTTGCAAGGAATGAGGCTTATAATGTTCCCGAACACACTTCAATAAGTGCGTGGGATCGTAATAAAAATGTCCCGACAGCAAAAAAAAATAATTAAAAAATTCTTACGTAATGTTGCAACTAGAGGATGAATCTCCCTCCTCCCACTTGGATCCCCTGACCCACACACTTTAATATATATATAAATAAAATGAAGAGTCTGTCTGTCTGTCTGTCATGAGCTTTGCGCGATATCTACCATAATCAGAGGGCCGATATTTTAAATCTTTGATGAGATATTTTTAATTTATTAAAAACTGGGTCGGTGGGACTAAAATGACACAGTACACTCCAAGAACTCACAGTTTTATATGAGGGAGGTGTAAATGGCCGACACGACCCCCCAAAGTCGGCTTAGGTTATTTTATAATAAATCAATTTTATTTAAATGAAAGTCCAACTTTGACTAATGGCGTTGCTTCACTGAGGTGTTTATATCAATGAATTTGATCAGGGGAACGGCCACGTGGTGGAGTTGTCAGTGCACCTGGCTACGAACTTAGGGGGTCCTGGGTTTGATTCCCTGCTGGTACCTT
Organism: Timema bartmani; assembly: GCA_902151455.1. Classification (NCBI taxonomy): domain Eukaryota; kingdom Metazoa; phylum Arthropoda; class Insecta; order Phasmatodea; family Timematidae; genus Timema; species Timema bartmani. Next base: position 25,060 of record CABFWB010000861.1, read on the forward strand.
TGATATTTTTTTTCAATCAGGAGAATAATCCCAATGGGCACCAGTATTTGGGTAATTGGTCTTGAGTTAGGTTGAGACTCACCCCGGCTCCTTAACTTCATAATAACCATCACCATATCATCTCATTGCGGGGACGACGTATAGACAGCCCCCTATGGTGTACCCTGGGTGGTGCTCTGTTCCACCAGAGGGGCTAAGAGTATACACAAGTTCTTCTAGTGGGGTTAGTATTGTTGAGTACATCTCAGGGCTGACCTTAGCAGACACGGGGCTCTGGGCTAACTTCGTTTTCAGGGCCTCAAGCTATCTGCCTCAACCCCCTCTCCCCAAACGCTTAGGTAGCCACATGGTCTAAAATGAGGAGATCGGTGTTCGAAACCTGGTCGGGTGTACTGAGGGTGGTTTTCCCTAAACGGTTTTCTACTCTCCTTCCACACAAATGCGGGTACTCATCCTGTAAAATTCAACCTTACTCATCCCTAACACATTAGTGAAATTATTACATTAGCATATAACCCGAATAAGACGCGGTGCTAAAAAAAAACCATTTTAATTTAAAAACAATTTATTATTTAATATAATTTTAGAAAATATTGATCTATTTCTCATAAAGAGGCGTGTGCGAAAGGTGTGCTTCTTGCCGGTTTCTGTTGATAACTGCACTGACGTCTAGATCAATGCGAGTCATTTTCAGGCGCAAGGTATTCAACAATTTGGAGCTTGTTTCGAAATCCGGCTTAGATTACTACCTTATTTCCACCCCACATCGTCCCCCTACACTCCCCTCAACCTTCCCCCACCCCCCTTGTTTTCTTTTTAGCTTTTCCAGTTTTCCATCGGCTCGCGACCTACAGTTTGGGAACCAATGGAAGATCTGCGCACACCTGCATTGAAGAGCACGAATTTTAAAATGGATAGAAGGTATCAAAGGGTTATCCATAAAGCACATAACGTTGTTGTGAGGGGGTAGGTGTGAGATGTAGTGGCTACATGGTGTTACATGAGGGAGGAGAGGGGGGGGTACATCACACTGATCACAGTGTTACGTAACATAGATCTATACTTAACTCTAATTTTGAAAACATTTTTTATTGTTCATTTTTTTACTGTTAACAAACACAAAGTTAGAGATAGCTTTCCTATTTTTTTAGTACTATTACGTTATTCATGTTATACGCTTACGTGCTAATTATGCTAATGGGTTAGGTATTATGAAGGTTGAATTTAGAGGAAGTGTACCTGCATTTGCGTGGAGAGAGAGAAGGAAACTATTTAGGGGAAAAAACCACCCTAATCACACTCGGCTGGGATCTCCTCGTTATCGGCAGTCTAGTTTATTGCGAGATTAGCGTCTTAGATCATGTGGCCACCGAAGTGGGTGAATTTCCTATAAAATAATGGCATTCATTCCTGATATAGCTACGTAACACAGGTTGGAAGGGGGAGGGGTCAGGCTAAACCTCTACTTGGTGTAACACAGGGAAGAGGTCTAAAAAAAATAGTAATAAAAAAAAGGTTCATGTTTTATGGATAACCCCAAAGAGAAGACATTGTAAAGACATAGATTTTCAATCAACGTAAAAGCTTTAAACTTGTTCAGTATCAACTCCCATTGACCATCGCAGTTTAGACAGACAAACAATGTAGACAATAGTTTTCTTTGTTCATTATTTGTGGTTGTTGAAAGTATTAGAGGGTACACTTTGTTAGACCTGTTAAAGTCCCCTCAAATTGTAAGCCAATAAAATGGGCTGCTATTTTGTAGTAGCTGGATACCTTCCCCCCTTACAGACAAAGTATGAATTATAGTTCTACTTATAAATAGGGACTATAAAGTTTAAAGTGAAACTGCGCGCGTGTAAAATCGCTGTGAAAACAACTATTTAGTATTCGAACATTGATGGCAGAAAAATGAGGGAAATTTCCAAGAAATTAAATTAGAAATGTAATATTTCTTTTAATAGATAAGAGCAATAAAAAGGACGATAAGAAAGGATTTTAAATTGATTTTTGTAACATTTATGGGAGTATGATTAAAAAGAAGTATTGTAATATCATTATTAAGGTTTGAAACTTAAAGGATAAAGTGCAAATTTACAAATTCTTGGAAGTTTTAATATTCCTATTTATTTTAATCTTGTGATTCAATTGATCTAAACGAAAATAAAGCGGTGAGGTGGCTTAGAACTAAAAGTTTGGACATAAAAAAAAACATGTAGTAGCTTCTACAAATCAAAAAGAGAAACAGTGGTTGAACTTTTATCTCAGATATAGTACATTAGTATTACATTTATCTAATACCTCCCCTCCCCCCCGGGTATTGTTTCCGTACTTAATTGTATGGTGAAACTTGTATTTAAATAAAGGGGTGACCTTAAATAACAAATAACGTAAGGTTTTTTTAGGAGGGGGTTGGGGGCAGTAGTGTCTTACTTTTTTTTTACGAGGGGTGAGGTGAGGGTGAGACAAAATCAACTCTTTTTTTTTGTCAGAAAATACGTAACTAGGGTCTATAGGCCGAAAATTAAATGTATAAGATTTCACTTATATTTAATTTACTTACTGCAATTAAAATTATTCTAAAATGTCATATCACTCGCTTTACTATCAATCCTTATGTCTAAAAATAACCAAACGATTAAAATAATCTAAGTTAACAAATCTTAAAAAAAAAAAAAACTACGTGAGATATAGGGAGGAGGGGTGTAAAATCTTACAAAGCCTTACGCGGGGGGAAGGTCGGAGGGATAGAAAATCATGAAAAACAGCCTTACGTAATTTAAGGACTGCTCCTACTGGTGGCAACCATTACGATGTGTACAACCCGATCGGTTTTGTGAAACGCGTTGCTAAAAATGATATAAAAAATAGCAACTCACATAGAGTGAAATATATCGTGTATCTTAGATCGTTCTTGCTACAATTCCTTGAATTTCAAACACAATTTTATAGGCTATGGTGTGTCATATCGCCGTAAAATTACCACTAGCTTTTGTGAGCCCTGAAATAGAATCTCCATAAAATTCCCAAACAATGACAGGTCAGCAGCTTTTATTCCTGTCACATTCCTCGCCATACGATTCAATCACAACTGCACAGAATACCTGAGCTAATTATCGAAAACCACGTCTAGTAATAAGTTACTGTACTTGTAGGCCTGACTTGTAGATAAGAGTTAATATGACACTCACATTACACGTGAACTTGATTTCGTTCCGTTACACAGTCACATTTTCATAGGAAGGGCTTTATCCAGATCTAACAGCTACTAGATCAAGTAACTATAACCCGCTTCGGTGGCCGCGTGGTCTAACGCGCTACTCTCGCATTAGACTAGACCTCCAATGACGGGGAGATCTAGGTTCGAATTTCAGTAGGGTGTACTGAGGGTGGTTTTTCAAAATGGTTTTCCACTATCTCTCTGCGCAAATGGGGCTACACTTCCTCTATAGTACATCACGACCTTAATTTACTTGGATGACAGCTCAAAAAGTTATTAGAAATAGTCCCTAATGTATGCCTACGCCAACAGCTGACATCTGTCACTTTGGATAAATGTAGGCCTAATAAAAACATATGGTAATGTATGAATGTGATCGTTAACCACAGTAATTTCGACTAATATTATTTATATTTATTTGAAGTCGGGTACAAAGCTTATCTATCGTTCTATTCTACTTAAAAATTATTATTCACTGCACTTTAACAAAAGGTCTAACGAATATATATCCTCAAAATGGCGACCGGCGAATTTAAACCTTGTGATTGAACATGACGGAAACAAGTTCTTTACAATGATGCACCCACGCAGTGGATACATTTTTTTAATCAGTTGAATATTCGAAATATGATAAAATAATCATAAAATAATTTATTACATATAAAAAATTACAAGTATTTTCTCTTTTCCAAGAAAATACGATGTGTGTATTAAAAGGTATTAATGTATGCACAATATTACACATAATGGATAGCATTCCAAAACGAACCCTAAGTATTTTTAATTATGTTTAAAATATTCGAATAATAGGTTAAAAATAAATTATTAAAAGTAATAAAATAGTGTGAGAAAACTTAATTTTACTTTATTTTTAATGTAAAATATAACATGTAATTAAAAAACTTAACATCTATAGCAAAACAGTGATCTTTTACAAGTGTTGGCAACCCAAAACCCAAACATATGATTTTTTAACTGTCATTCAGGTAAAAACCTATCATGAACAGACTAAATATAATCTTCCCAAATCCCAATACCCAAAACCAATAGTTTAATTAGTACGTAAGCGTATAACCCAAACGGGTAGTAAGACGCAGTGCTAAAAAAATATCCTTTAGGAGTTGGGGCTGTGTTTTTTCTAGTTTAGTTGGCTTAGACATTATTTTGATTTTAAAAAAAGTCACTATTTACAGACTTTCCAACAGCATCAACATTGACCTCATCACTCCTAGCTGTGCAGTGACCTTGACTTTGAAGCCTGCACGAATGACGTCACGTGCTCAGAAACCTCACGACCGTCCTCTGGACCGAAACCACTAACCCGCTACTCTGGCTGCTCTTGAGCAGGGGTCGGAAACACGTCGATCGTGATCGATCGGTTGATTCCGCAGCAATTTTCAGCCGATCACGTAGGAAAATTACAGCGTCACGAAAAAAGGCAAGCTTACCTTGTATTATTCCAGTATGGTACAGCTCATAAGATAAGTAGTAGAAAGGTGGTGGTCAGGGGAGTCCCCCCACATAGGGGTGCCCACAAATACATATACAAACCTAATATTTAAGTTTTTTACTCGTACTACAGTTTTAATTGTATATGTCATCAACCAAATATTAGTTAATGAATAATTTAATACTCACCTTCAAGATACACCTTGTAAAACTTCCGATCGTAATTTAAATAAATAATATATATATATATATATTAGGGCATGACCCGTACAGGGGAATACTGGTCCACTGTATCTGTGTCCAAGTGCTACGAAATGTATTGAATAAAAAAAACAGCCGCGCAAGCCAAAAAATAAATAAATTGTTGGCGCCTTACAGAATCGAACCAAAGTCATGCATACCAACAAAATAGTTGTTAGTTTTCTCAATAATCCGGGATGTTGATAATCGTACCGGTTGCACAGGGGACTGTTTTATTCCTTATTTCTCTCTCCAGAAGAATTTTGATGCATGTCTTTAAAATTCACGATCCTCCGAAATTAAAATAGAAGTTTTTTTTATTAACGGGCTCTATTATTATAGCCCTCCGCGGACATTACAATATGTAATAGCTGCACTGCATCCGCGGTACCACAATCCATATCAGCGGGTCCAAACTTAATAAAATAGTTTTTAAATATCCAGGGCCTACTTTAGATACATTCTTACTAAGGTGCACTAAACATTCAAGTCTGACAAATCACCAAGATTGTCTTTTTCTTATAAAACAATTTAAAATATATATTTTTTCACGTTAAAATATAACTACTTAAATATAAGTGAGTTGAAGTCACTTAAAGATTCCAGTCCTCTTGTAAAATAAGTAGGATTTTTTTAAAAGGTGTTACTCTATTAACCCAACATACTTCGCCGATATTTGTTCATTAAGGCGAGACTTGATGTTTTCTCGAACAATCTGTTGTGTCCAATCAAACTATATCTTTTATCTGTGTAATTATCCATTGTCCACATTAAATCCACTCCATGTATTTTAACACGGATATCCGCGTCCACGCAGGGTTATCTATCTATTACTATATTTTAGTGTCAATGTGCTGTTATATGATACTCGCTATCTCATTCAAGAGAATATCAGGATGTGGAAGGTGAGTCCTGACCACACGGATAATGCGTAACCAGGCGTCACATAGGGGTGCGATTTTTTTAATTCGACTTGAAAAAACCCAGTGAAATTGAGAGGCGTATAACCCGAACGGGTAGTAAGACGTAGTGCTAAAGTGAATTTGAGACTAATAAAACAAGTATTTCACGATTAAAAAATATGTTTGTAAAAAATGAAAACACTACCGTGCTTCGATACGTTTTTTGATATCTAATTTCCCGGTTAATCGAGATTGGGACGGGCTCTTAAGGAAATGTTACAGCATTCACATGGAAAGTGGAGGAAAATAATTAAACACCATCAATACACCCTGCCGGAGATCAAACCACCACCTAACGAGTATTATCTTTATCACCGCATCTTACTACCTGTCCAGGTTTTACGCATATACGCTAACTACTCTAATGGGGTAGGGGTGAGGAAGGAAGAGGGAATTTACCCACATTTGCGTGGAAGGAGAGTGGGTAATCATTTAGGGGAAAAACACCCTCAGTTGATCCAGTCGAGATTCGAACCCTAATCTTCTCGTCATCAGCAGGCCAGTCTAACACTATAGTGACGCCGTTTTTATTTTGTGATACTCAAGTAAATGATGAAAATTCTAGTCATCTCTTTCCGTTCCCCGACTCCCTAATTGAAGGCTTTATGTATAAACATCACGGGCTCTAGGTGCCCCCTCCCGCAACCCACCCTACTTAGTAGGTCGCAAGCCGCCACTGCGGGATATTTTCCAATCGTTAATTCACCGGTTTCATCTCTACCTCTGGTATCATATTTCTCCAGTGAATCATTATTTTTCCAAGAACTTGTCCAAGTTTCAAAATATCTGAGTTTTCGTTCAGAATAAGGATCGATACAATTCATCGCCTAAAGGACTTTTTGAGGTCGTTGATGTCATGAGGGTGAGTAATGGTCAATCTCTGGTAATGGCATCCAGCATGTTCCCGAGCAGGTAGAGAGAGAGAGCCGTTATCAGTAGTCAGCACTTCCTGTTGATATCTGCCGACCAGCACCAGCGCCCGGCTGCGTCATGTCACTTCTCGGAGTAACATTTCACTGGAGACTGTATCTGTATAGTATACAGCACACTTTTCATAGGAAGGGCCTTTTTAGTTTTTTTAAGCACCACGTCTTTCTACCGGGTTATACGTATATGTAAAAAAAAACTCTTATGGGTTAAGGTTGAGTAAGGTTGAATTTAGAGTAAGTGTACCCACATTTGCGTGGAGAGAGAATGGGAAGCTATTTAGGGAAAACTACCCTCAGTACATCTAACCGGGATCGAACTCCGATCTCCTCGTCGTAGGCAGTCTGGTCTATTGCGAGAGTGACAACTGAGACCATGCGGCCACTGACGCGAGTAAGCTTCTAGAAATTACAGACACATTTTTTCGCGGTCAACCCTCAACTTTGATAACATTTTACTATTTTATTAGTACCATACTAAAGATTTTGATATTATCTAGGAAAAGTGACGACTGAAGATCTTATGTACAGCTCATCTACGGTGGGAGTGTAGGTGACAGCTAGCAGAAGGTTCTTTATTGCAAACATTGGCTGCTGAAAGTATTACATATTAGAATTGTCTGATAACACTTTTTATTGATAATACAGTATTACAAAGCAAATCATTATTTTCGATTAGGTTGACATTAGTGACTTCCAGCAATGTTTGCGATAAAGAACCTTCTGCTAGCTGTCACCTACACTTATACCATGTATGAGCTATAGATCTAGTAGATTTTCTAGCTTTCAGTAAGGCCCTTCTTATGAATATTGGATTGTAGAACCACTCTTAATGGATAGAAATGCAGCTTTGCCAACTGTATGGTCTGAATACTCTTGTACTATAATTTCACCCTCTGTACAGTCGTGCAATCCAATATTGGAATATTGCACTAAAAGTAATATCTCGGAGCTCTGGTATAAAGTTTAATAATATTAATTATTAATATCTCATAAAAATAGTTTCATTGCTCAATGTTGTCGAGGCTAAGTGTTTTAAAACCTAAATTTTATATGGTGATAATCACGCACCTTAGTAATCATAGTGCGACTGGGGGCGGTGGATGAGGATTTTCCCACTTTTTAGATTTATTCCACTCCTCTTTGATATTCTCAAATATGAAGTTGAAATATAGCCTTGAATGAAACTCTAAATAGCTTCAAGGGGCATCCAAATTTCAAAATAATTCTGGGAGAGGACTAGCCAAATAACTTCTGGAAGTATCTAGTTTAAAAAAAAATTGCTGAAAGAGGACCACTCCAAATAGCTTCTAGAAACAACCAAGTTAAAAAAAACGTATAAAGGGATGAGGGGGAAGGAAAGCTCTCCCTCCCCCCCCCCAATAACTTCTAAATTGACAAAAGATTTCCAGGCTAGGACCATTATATATAGCTTCTTGGGAAATCTAAGTTCCAAACATTTTTCGGGGTCCCTGGACCTCCCTTTAGCTTGGTGGCCCTTCTAAAATCCCCCTCCCTTTTTTTTAATAACTAACCCCCTCCCCTTGACATTCCCTTCATCAGAAAACCAAGATTAGACCTTTGACCTGTGTGTTGAGTTACAAAAAGATTCCAATGTGCTTCGAAAACATCAGGAAGGTCTACATGAATAACATCTGTTATAAACATGCCTTTTGTTTTCTCAACATCTGTATAGTATGAAAGCCATTATAAAAATCAACTATCCTCTCCCCCCTATTTTCACACAACAATAATTAATGCAAGTTAAACCAATACAAAATGTGGTATTATTGTCGGAATTGTGTGATCCAATCATATGATATTAGTAACAAAGGAAGGAAATAACTCAGATTAAAATACCACAATGTTTATTTACAAGTCTAGATAAAGTTTTTTTTTAAATTTATTTGGAATCCAACCACAATATGTCTTGTAAAATTCAGTGATGAAGAATCCCAACTATGACAAATTCGAACTTCCTTTTCCTTGCTGACACATTCATGCCAAAGTCATGGAGATCATATGTGTTTATTACTAGATTGTATTACAGTTCAAATTTCTCACATGAAAGTTATTGACTAATTTACAAACACATGGGCTAAACAATATTAATGAAGGTGTTTAATTGCATATTTAATATCCTTTTGAGATTACCTAATAAATGACACACATGTACAAGCTGAGCTGATAAAAGCCAAGAGGTAAGAATTTAATCTATAAGAAGTATGTACATTTAAAAAAATTATACATGTGATGGAAGCATACAGGTTGGACAATCTTAATCTCACATCCCTGCTAGATTAAGAAGTAATTTAATTTAATTCATAACACATTTAATTTTATTTGCAATTATTAAATGTTTTGGGGCTTCAACGAATAGTGAACAACTTTTTTTATACCCACATCTTACCACCTGTTCAAGTTATACACAATTAGGGACAATGCAATTAGATAATTTACACATTTTTCCATTATAACTTTAGAATAAAAATTATGTATCAATTCTAAAATTTACATAAAGAGCCAAGAATAAAAGATATTAAGTTCTAATTGTTACATCACCTGCATTGGTGGCCACGTGGTCTAAGGCGTCACTCTTACAATAGATTGGACTGCTGATGACAAAGAGATTGGGGTTCAAATCCTGGTCAAGTGTAGTGAAGTTTTTTCCATAAATTTTTTCCCCCTCTCTCCACACAAATGTGGGTACACTTTTTTAAATTAAACCTTCCTTATCCCTAACACAAGAGCATAATTAGTACATATGCATATAGCCTTGACGAGTACTAAGACACAGTGCTTAAAAAAATGTATTTAAAGGATGTCAAATTTGATTCCTCAGTAATCTCAACCATTAATAAAAATGCCTTTAAAAAAACCCCAAACCTATTTGAATTTTAGAGCGATATAAAATGGGGGGTAGCTCTTGGGTGGTTGTGGCATGAAAGAGGCAGATTAGTTTGGAAAATATAATTCTTTTTTCTAACATCGATAAAAATGACAGCTTCAAAATATATCCTTGAAACGTTTTATAATTAGCCTTTATTACTAATGTTCAGTGTCGAACGAGGGCCCATAAAAATCAGTTTCAGAGATTGTTTTTAGCACCGTATCCTACAATCTGTTAAGGCTCTACACATTATATACTAATTACACCAACGAGTTATGGATAGGGAATGTTGAATTTAGAGGAAGTGTACACACATTTTTGTGGAAGTAAAGCGGGAAAACCATTTAGGAAAAAAAAAACTCTGTACACCTGACTGAGATTCAAACTCTTATCTCCATGTCATCAGCAGTTTGTCTATTGCGAGAATGGCGCCTTTGACAATGCAGCCACCGAAACAGGTTTCCGAGGAGATATTATAAGAGCCAAATTTACTAACTCTTTGGTGTTTGTGAGGAGAGTATGTTTTCACAATACAAAGTTGAAAAAGCTGAAAACAATTTTATTGGCACACTTTAAGCAAACAAGGTTGAGATGGTATGGACACGAAATGAGAATGGATAAGGAAAATATACCAAGGAGGATATGAGGAGAGAAGATAACAGAAAGTGTGAGAGGAAAAGAATGGACTAAAGTAAGGAAGCAATAATGGTGGAAAGACACAGTAATATGGAGGAATTTTACTAAATTGACTGACCCACAGATTGAAAAATGTTCATGATGATGATGATAGGTTAAACATCTCAGAACCAGAATATATGTATATTTGCCACATCATTATCGATAGTCAAAGTATCAAGAATAAAATTCAAGAACTAGGACCAAAAAAAATATGAATCATGACATCTCTACTTTATTTAAAGTTTAAATTTTGAAACAAAAAATGAGTAGACATTATTTTTGAACAATAAATTTTTTTGGCACAAGTGCAAGGTGTTTTAACACCAAACTAAGTTTATTATACTGTAGTAGCTTTACACTTTTTTTTTACAATAATTTTAAAGTCTAAAAGTAGTTGTGGGATATGGTATGTGGGCTGGAAAAGATTTTGTTTCGTTAACAAATTAACAAAAATTGTTTAAAAAAAATCACTGTAGTTTATTTGTATCGTTACATAGAGCACTTCTGCACATAAAATTATGTTTACAGAGGTTAGAAAATAACAGTGGTAATAATAAATAGTAGCTTTTTCCCAAATTCAAATGAATAGTAAAAAAAATCACTAATAAAACTTATTAGCCTACTTTATGTAAAAACAGATTGAGTCAACAATGAGTATTTCAACACACATGTAAGTATATATTTTAGTAATCTCAGTGTAATATTTTATTATTAGGCCTAATTATTTCTTAAAAGCCTTAAAATTTTAATCCGGGCAGGTTTTTCAATATATAAAAATGTTCAAACTTTTATGTTCCATTTTTTACTGCGAGGATAGCATGCATCCTCTTTTACTAACTAGAGATACTTATCCTGTCAAGTAGGAGACATTGACGCTGTTTGGCGTGAAGGACAAAATTGACCAGCCTCTTTGGTGTTTAGAAAACTGATTCAGTGATGAGTCAGTGTTCAGTCTGGTTCAGTCGTACACAGTAGTCTTCGATGGGCCTACATGTTGGTAACTATTTTTAAAACTGATTCTAATTTTAAATTACTATCACCATGAATAAACAATGTCAAAACAAAAGTGTAAATTCAATGACGATCTAAATTGGCCGAATTAAAAATAAATCCTTTATTAAAGTGTTGAAGTAATTTTTAGACACGCTTTTTTTCTTACAGTTAGGATATGATAACCTAACTTAAGATGCTCACAAAAATATTATGAACATTACCCAAACACAACGTTTAAAACAACTAAAGTATGCATATAATCTTATATTTCATTAAAATATATTTTTTTAGAAAGTTTACATTTAAAACTAGTGAATGTTTCACAAGTTAATAAAGAAAGTAGTTAAACCTTGTTATAAATTTACATAAAATAAACAAGGCAAACATACAATTTAGACAAGAAAAAGTAATAATATGTATTACTGAATCCATCCCTACGTCCTTCCGAGAAAAGGATCAGAATCCAGTCTATGTAGTAAAGCCATAAACAAGCTGAAAAAGAAATAAATGATTTAAGAGTATTTTTCTGTTGGAAATTTCTGTTTGGAAATTATGACTAATATTAGCAAGCGTTTTTAAAAGGAATGTGTGTCGATTCAAAACTTTGACTTATCTGTGAAACGAATATCCGCTTTGACTTAACTTCAAAGTCTAGCGTCGACAATTACGAAAGTTTTACCAATAAAAATAATGGCAGCTAAAATGTTCAGTTCATGGTTAATATGCCATTCTGAGCTGTTTTATACATTACAAATCAATATTCATATGGAAAAACTCTGAAGTATTTTATTTTAAGTTGTGAAAGTAACTTGATTTATCAGAATAAAACAAAATATTACAAACAATTGTGCGATAAAACATTTTCCAAGTAATTTTAGTGATAAAAAATTATAAATAAATAAATAAAAGTTGTAAAAATTATAAATAAATAAATAAAAGTTATAAAAATTATAAATAAATAAATAAAAGTTATAAAAATAAAACAAAACATAATTTTATTCCAAGCATAAAACAATGAACTAAGCTTCATACACTCCTCGCAACTCTTTACAGCCTAGATGCAGTCTCACTAGAAATGTGTATTTTACAACCAAACAAGAAATAGAATACAAAATTTCATGGCCTACATTATCTTCTCAATATGACAATTGTGTGTTGAATAAAAATATGTTTCAGTATTTATGCACTTATAAAATATCAATAGTATTTAAAATATACTTACTAAATATGAATGACTATAAATGACACAAAAATACTACTTTAAATTCATAAATTACCAACAAAAAAAACCCTTATAAAATAAACATTTCTACATCAAGGGATAGTGAAAATAGCTTATGTACTTATGAGCATTTTATGTTTTTACATCCATTACTGTTCCCAGCCTGTGGCTTGGGTTAGTTTTTTATTCAAGTCATATATTTTACACTACCGGCTTGCTAGGCCTGTTGTAGCTCCACATGTCTTATAATTTAACTTAAAACTAGGAAAGGCACAACGTCCAGTCCCCAGCCGTTAATTCATCACCTTGAAAGGGTAAACCCACATTTCATCAATGATAACTTTTCGACCATGCCGAGAATCAAACCCAGGCCCCTTAGCTTAGTAGAGAGACATGCTACCGACTAAACTAAGGTGTTGAATATCAATGTATGTGACAGAAAAAAAAAAAAAAAAAAAAANAAAAAAAAAAAAAAAAAAAAAAAAAAAAAGTCATCAAAATCTGGACACTGATAATAAAAAGAATGATTATGTTGATGATGATGATGATGATGATGATGATGATGAAAATAATTATAATACTGATATCTGTCTACATTTGGGAGAAGTTAAGGCCAACGCCATTTCTTATGCTTAATCACGTTAACCATATTATTTGTAAATCACTATTTAAAATAAAGACATACAGCATAACAAGTTGGTGTTAATCACGCAATCCTGCCTGTGCCTATGAACCAGTACTTGCTCCGGATAGCATAGACAATCCAGCCCACACCAATCAAGAGCAAAGGAAGCGATAAAGTCCATCGAAAGACATGGGGCACCGGCTCAGGCTCAGGGTTATGTGCTTGGTGTGTCCTGTGAATACAAGATACAACACTTCAGACAATGAAGTTTTTATCATCGCGTTTTACTACCTGTTCAGGTTGTACACATTTATGATAATTACTTTAAAGGGGGAGGGATGAGGAAGGAAGCATTTTAGGTGTAATCTAGTACCACCCTCAGTAGACTTGACCAAGATTCGAACCTCGATCTCCCTGTCATCAACAAGCCAGTCTCACATTAGACCGTTCGGTCAATCGACATTCAAATTGATTGGTGTTTGATCAATTTTATATCACAATAGTTAAAATGTTTTAAAAAACTATGTTGTGCTTGTAACATTTCTAACCGTTTTCATGAAATAGAATTTATACATAAATTAATTAAGTTAAAGATTTACAAAGATCTAACAATATGAAAATATACTGTATTTACTTGAATGTAAGAGCTCCCCCCCCCTTTAAAAAAATTATTACGAAATAATTGAGTATAGTATCAAAGCATAAAATAATTTATAAGCATACAAAATACTTGAAAATATATTATAAGATATTTATTTAATCATATCAGTTTAATTAAAAAACAAAGTATTTACAATTATATATATGTTTTTTGTGATATAAATCTACTGCCTAATCTAAAAGTCACCAGCCAGGGCTCAAATTTCAGCGGTTGCAGGTATAAGGAATTCAGCTTTAAAAGTTTCTAAACAATTAAACAGAGAAATATGATATTTCCTCAGTCCTCTTGCTGGCCTTTTAAAATCTAATGGTAATATTTTATTTGAAATATGTACAGCAAAACATATCTTTTCCTTTTAAAGAACTAGGGAAGCTCTTAACTGCAAGTAAATATGAAAACTAAAACTATAAAAATATGTGCCTAAGATTGCAGCATTTTATTCAATCAACGACAAATCAAGACAGAAGACTCACTCAACCCCAGAAATATCAGCGACAGTAAGAACCTGAGGTCGCAACTCGTACATCACCTCTATGGCAGCCCTCTGGCCAGCCTGCACTGCCCCGTTCATGTAGCCACACCACTGTGTGGCTGTCTCTGTGCCTGCCCAGTGAACCCTGAAAGTAGAGCATTGGTCAGGTTAGCTGAGCAGGGCATAAACAATTATAAAGACCCACATGTATAGAGTGAGTTAGTTGGTGTAGCAAGCAAGAAGTGTAAATATGCAATTTGGGGCAGACACAAAATCATGACAGAGGAAAGTGTTAGCACAACTGAACAATTGACTACGGCTAGATGGAGCAATAAGAAAGGCTGAAGAAGATGAGCTTGAATCGCAAAGAGAGAAAAGTACATGTAACAATATCGATCCAAATACACCACACTAGTGGCATATGTGCCAATACAACAGACGATAAGCAGTGGGCTGTATACCAATTATAGCTGGCAATCAAGAAGTTAAGCTATCAAAATATGGATGGACGTATCTGAGGTACCTGTAACATATTTAGATCCAAATAATTCAGATTTAATGTGGAAAGACTGGTGCACTATTACCTGCCATGAGGGGAGCGCAGTGTGTGAACCCAGTGCATGACCCCAGGAGTGATGCCTTGCACAGGGCAACCTCCCACAAACAATTCGTCGCACCAGTTTTTTTCCACATAGTCCAGAGGATTAAGGGCCCAGATCCCACTGAAGAATTGAGACAGACACTCTAGAACAGCGCTTCGCCGCCGAGCATGCTGGAGAAGGGCATAAACAAAACATTTCTAGATAAAGTGTTTTACAAATGGATGGTTAAATATAAAAAGGTTTGAGAAATACAATCCAATTTTCATAGGAAGAACGTTACCTGACAGCTAGAAATTTAACTAGGGGCTGACCTTAAATTACTTAAGGGTTTTTGCGGGTGATGCGGTTAAGTATTTTCTTACGTTTTCTTATGAGGGTGTGTGTAGGGTGTGTGTGGGGTGTGTTTCAGAATCCATCTTACGTAAGGTTTTTTTTAAATATGTTTATGGTAAAACAAAATCTAAAAAGTAAAATTTTTGGCAGAAAATAAATATATTAACTATAAAATTTCAATTATATTTCATTTACTTATAATGTGTGAAGCCTGCAATAATTAAAGTATTCTAAAATTTCATATCACTCGCTTTATTAATAATAATTGTATTTAAAAATAACTAAACAATTAAAATAATCTAATTTACCAAATCGTAAAAAATATATCAGGGAGGAGGAATGGGGGGTAGTGGGAAAACAACTGACCCATGCTATAGGCTGGAAACAGTAATGAATATAAAAGTAAAAATAATGTAATATATTATAAATTTTGGCCACAAAAAATTTGTTTGCATTTTATAAAAGGTTCTTCCTATAAAAATTAGACTGTAGAAGGGGTGCAACTAAACAACCAATAAGTTACTAAATATTTAGAAATCGCTAGAGATTAAAATCATGAACAAATCAAATACGAGTGATGAGAAATATAACATAATAATATTGATGTCAAATGACTAAAAGTCCCAACATCTTAGCTCAGTCGGTAACATGTCTGTATACTGAGCTAGGTGTTCCAGGTTAGATTCATGGCATAGCCTAAAAATTAATCATTGGCGAAATGTGGTTTTTCTTTTTCATAGTGATGAATTGACGGCCAGGACTGCGTGTTGTCTGTTCTAGATTTAAGTTGGTTTACAAGTTGTGTGCTAATATAATCAGTTGTTTAAGAAAGTGCACATTAAATAAATAAAAAAATAATAATTTAAAACATGTGAATGGAGGGAATTACGAAAATATAAACTGATTATTAGAAACAAGAAAAGAAAAACCCCAGGGGTAAGAGAACCATGGTCTTAAAAAGCCAAAAAAATAAGCTGACCAATTTATTTTACAATAGCGTATTGTGTTCTTAATACTTCCTTTTACTATTTCCTAGGTGGAATTCTTTTATAATTAGTCTTTAGCTTCTTAAATTTCCACGATAAAAAACTATTCGACAGAAAGGATAACTGCAATTACCATGGTTGTAAATATTTGGTTATATTTGGAAGAAGGTAAAGGAAAGACGAGTTTTGTTAGAAAGAACTTAAGTCAAGAGATTGGGTGGTATCGATCGATTTTGTTTGAGAGGCAGCCACTGCCTCTTTGTTCAGCAATGTAAAGTGTGAACTGTGTTGTTCTTTTCATTATAAAAGCCAGCTGTATTGTGTTAGTTCCTTTTATGTTTCCAGCCATCTCTCCTGTACTTTCTTCCAAATACTTATAACAAAATATCTAAAAAAGTGAAAACAAGTTTTCCTTAAAGATGTATGGCTGTAAATATAAATAACTACGGTCAGAATAAAATAATGAGTGTTGCTGTGAATGAAAAAGTAATTGGTATATTTTACTTTAGGGATAATATGTTTTTGAAACATTTTACTCAACATTTTTAATAAAAGTGTTTTTGAAAAATTAATGCTGCCTGTATACGAAGAACTAATACGTTATATTTATTTATATATTTATCAGGGATGAGACCATCAAACCTCAAATGATATTCGAGATTTGAGGATTTCAATATCAGCTTAAAGATTAAAGATATGAAATTATTTTCATAGATCTTCAACAGCAAACAATTATAAGATAAACTTGAAAACCAGACCCCTGACCATTAATCTAACATTAAAGTGAATTTATCATCGTTATAATGGATTCACTATAGCAAAAAAGTCAACATTTAGCAACTATTTCTATTTCCTATTATTCTATTGTATTTATAATTTTTTTTTTTTTCAAGATTCAAATTTGACTTAAGAGATTCAATATTCATAGGCAAAATGAAGATTCAGATTTGAGATTTGGATTTTTTAAATAGTAGAATTGACCAAAATATTATACAGACAACTTAAAAAAAAAGAGCTTAATTTAGAAGTATAATGTAACAATTTAGATCATCCACTTCCCCTAATGTGTCCAAGCTGGAAGATAGTAAATATTCTAACCTGATGTATAGCAGACTGCTAGAGGAAGACCAAATAGTCGTCTAGATCAGAAATATAGTGCAGTCAGCTAATAAAATTAACCAAAAGGCGCTCACATTTTTACTACTCCATTGAACGCCTTTCTTGGCAGCCAGGAAGCCCACGAGGGCTGGGCTGCCGCTCTCTGTGGTGGCGTCAAACGTGGAGCTTATAGGGGCGACCATACTATGGTAGTCTGTCCAGATTCCTCCGTCACTAATTACTTGGCCGGAATACCCTTGATCTCGCCAAAATGGCTGAACAAACAATGAAGAATGTGATGTCACGATGAAGAATGAGGTATTATTTTCCCTTTTTTAAAAAAAATTCTTTAGTACCATATAATCTTTTTTATGTTAAAAATGTTATAGATTTTTACTTTGAAATTGTCATATTTACAGATGGTTTGATCTGTTGGGATTTTTAGAGCAGCAATGTGATCACATTTTAAGTGTGTACAATGATTCTGTGATCTTAAGCTCAAAGCACACAATTTTAGGTTACCAAGGTAGAGACAACCTGTTCTATTTAAATACATTATTGTTTAAAAGTTATAATATATTTTTTCTTCTCCAGAGGAACTTGATGCGAGTGTTAGGTAATTTAATTCTCTGCCCCCTTTAAACAATATTAAAATTTACTAAATAAAATGGAAGCAATCTGGGCACAAGGGTTGTCCTAACCAACCAGGTTAACTTAAGAGAAAAGCCTGCTCTAATACCACCAAGGTTGGGTGAAAGGAGGTGTGAGTTAAGGTCAGTATTTTTGTAGTTCTATAGTAGAGATGTTTGGTTTAATTTTATACATATTCAGTCAAAATGTTTAGTTACATTTTATACATATATTAATCTCAACACTTCTATATTTGTCATGGTCATTATGGAATTTGAACACAACTTTTTACCCGCTTCGGTGGCCGCATGACCTAACGCGCTACTCTCGTGTCAGACTAAACTGCAGAAGACGGGGGATCAGGGCTAGATCCTGGTCAGGTGCACTGAGGGAGGTTTATCCTAAATGGGTTTTCACTCTCCTTCCACGCAAATGCGGGTGCACTTTCTCTAAATTAAACCTTCCTAATCCCTAAGCCATTAGCGTAATTAGTACAGACAACCCGAATGGGTAATAAGACATGGTACTAAAAAATACTTTTCTTAATTTAAAAGTTTCTGTTCAAGTGCCACTATGCTTAAAACCATGCATGTCAAACTTGTTTGATCTTAAGGAGTCCGTCTTTGTCAGTGAGAAGGCCTCAATTGCTGTCAAGGCACACAACTTAGAATACAATGGTTTTCTGGAACTACTTCTCTCTTTGGTTTAAGCTTATACTTTCTTTCACCCCTCACCTATAACAACCCTCTATCATGTAAATAATAAAGAGGAGATAGAAAAATATAAACCTTCTTATTTATCATTAATAAAACTCCAAATATAGGTTTATTAGGGAAAAAGAGCCTGTTGAAATCTTTCAACTTTATTTTGGCATGAACCATATTTTGAAACAGCACATTGTAGAATTAAATAGTGTGTTAAAGCTGAACATCCGCGCAACAATTTCTCACTAATCAAAGTGGTCCCATTAGGGGCCATCTTGAAAAGTTACAACAATGAGGTAGACCACAATGAAAAAATGAGATATTTTAACTATTTTTAATATAAATAACTTAGACTTAGTACCTTTAAATTATAAAAAGAAAAGTAAGGTAATAAAACAATCAGAGTCACTCTATTTTTAATTTTTATTTTTGCAGTTCCTATCAAGCATTACTTTAAAAAAATAAGCCCTCTTGTTAAAGGTTTTAAATTAGATGCAATTAAATGTGATGAAATATAACATTCTTGAATGGTGTATCTCTAAAGTTTTGATAAAAAGGAAAATATGGCCACATTGTATGTTGGTTCATCATAAGGTCCTTGGAAATAAAAAATCATGGGTCAGTCTACATGCGGCCCTGTGTGCCACAATTATGACATTTCTGCTTATGAGCAATATTAAGGAACTGTTAGGATTAATAAATATACATAAAATTAAAATCAAACTATGTATATCTACTGAAACAATTTATTTTATTTATTTGGCCAAATAGCCTGCCTTTGTTGTTTAGTGGTCAAAGTTCCTGGCTACAATTCCAGAGGTCCTGGGTTTGAGCTCTGTGAAGCAGTGGGTCTAGTATGAGGTCTACTCAGTCTCATGAGGACAAATGAGGAGCTACTTGAACGGAAAAGTAGTGGTTCTGGTCTAGAAAACTGAGATTAATGGCCAGAGGGTTTGTTGTGCTGATCACATGACACCCTCTACCCACAGAAGTCAGTATTGTATCCACCAACAGACGGTGGCCGCTCGGTTAGTATAACTCGATTACAGGCTAATGCCGTGGAGTTTGGCCAACTAAGTTTTTTTGTTATAAAAAAACTGCAAAAATACTGACTTTAACTTGTGTTTCCTTTCTCCCCATCTTAAGACTGATGACTTCAAACCCCATAGAATCCTATATCTGTCAACAACTATCCTTGAAGTTTGATAATTTGTCATAGGACTTTGGATTAAACTCACTCGCTCGTATGTCGCAACAAACGTTGTGAGATTGCCAGCGGAGAAGTGTTGCAATACACATCGATGTTCCAGAGGCAGGGGCGGTGAAAAGGTAATTTTGGTAACTTCACTGGGAGGGATGGCCACAATCACAAAGAGTGCACTGCCAACATTACATCAATATAAGTAAGTCCTTAGATAGAATTTGATAACAATAATGTTAACGACAAATGTGGTGATTAATAAGGACGAACAAAGATAATTAAAATTTTGTTTGTATTTCTATGGGGCGTGTAATAGAAGATTCAATATTGATATATTATAATACAATTAAAATCGTGTTGATTATTAAGTATTCATGAGTGGAGACAATACTATATAATTCAGGCATGTCCAATCTACGGCCCCCAAGTTTGTTTTTTGCAACCCGCCAGATCAAATTGAAATATTTAAAATTGCAGAAATAAACAACAAATTAGGACTCGCTTTGGTGTATGCATGGTCTAAGGCGCTACTCTTGCAATAGACTAGACTGCCGAAGACAAGGAGATCGAGGTTTGATATTGGCCGAGTGCACTGAGGGTGGTTTTTTCCTAAATGGTTTGTAACTCTCCCATGGTGCAAATGTGGGTACACTTTATCTAAATTTAACCTTCCTCATCCTTAACACATTAGTGTAACTAGTAGATAAGTGTATAACCTGAACGAGTTGTAAGACACGGTACTTAAAAAATCATACAAAATAGGCTCTTGTTTTTAATATTATTTGGGCGACAGGTCCCATAAATCTCATGTATGGCCCCAAGCCAATTCGCCTAGAATTTGCGCAGCCCCCGGCCGGGGTAAGGTTGGACATGCCTGCTATACAAGCCAACATAATAAATACAATCCGATTTTCAAAGTATGAGGTTGTTAAAAAATACAAACACATATTTTTGTAGAAAAAATTGATGATATTTTACTAAGTTACTGTCATTCTTTAGTTATTGATAATATCTACCAAAGGTGAAAGTTGCAGAACACATGGACTGATGTATGAATATTTTAAAGTTGAGCTAGTATTTGATTCTAGATGTCAAATAAGACCCTTCCTTTGAAAATTGGACTGTATATACTAGTTATATGACATGAATCAAATGTAATATTTTGGGATGGGCCCTCGAATCCTTAAGGCTATTCACTTTCAAGGATTTGAGAGAATTTCAGATTCGAAACTGAAATCTTAAATTATTTTTTTTAAATATTTCAAGTGAAATTTGTTTTAGAAACCTAATACTGCTTATTGGTGGTTCAGAACCAATTATAATTATAGGATGAACTTAACAACCAGGCCTCAGACCAGTAATTTAACACTTAACTAATTGTAAGAATGTTACAATGAATGAATCAATTATAAAAAATAATGTTGGAATTTAGTTATTATTTGTATTTTATATTATTCTACTATATATATTTACTTTTATGTTAATAATATTTTCCAAGATTTGGATTCGAGATTCGAGATTCAAAGGTAAATTGGAGATTCATATTCGTAAAATAGTGGATTCAACCCAACTCTTCTAATAATTTTTCCCCTTTATAAAAAAGCAAGCATAACTATGGGTAGGTGCACAATTAAAAATGTATTATCATACATATCACAGTAACTTTTATTTAAAAAAAAACTAGATTGAAAAAAGTTATACTAATTTTTTACATAAAATTGATTTTATATTGTAGTCTAAAGACCAAACTAAACATGTTTAGAGTAAACTCATTTTTTTTTTTCAAAATAAAGCAATAATTTATACATTATTTGTATGATGCAGTTTATTATTCAGACCTACCTTACCTAAACTCGAGTTTTTTCTCTGTGGTCAAATGGACTCTATCAGAGAGATGACAGATCCTTTCAACAGGGTCAGACATTAAAATACACTTTTCACCAATCTTCTTAGCGAGGCACGACGTTATCTGTTGAGCCCCACCCTGATATAAAGATGATTCAAAGACAATCCATAAAACACATCAACTTTATCCATGCAATTAGCAATAATTAGGGATGTACCGATGCAGATACTGATGAATCGTTATTGGGTGATTATTAGTGCATCACCAATTAATCATAATCAGTGATTATTATGCCAATTAATTGGGTTTTTATAAGTAATATTTAAAGCAAAATTTTCTAGATAGGAGTTTAGTGATCAAAATCGCAAAAAAAAAAAAAATTATATACATAATGTACCTGGGTTGCGGGTCATGCAAAGATTATATAACCAAATAAAAGAAATATAAGTTCATATCATTGATAAAACTAACAATCTAGATCCAACTTACGTCGGTTATGCAAAGATTGATCAAAAATTAAAATTATCAAAGCTCTAACTGTTGATTTTTAGATAAAATCTTTTTGTATTAATTACATTAACTGTTATCATTCTCTGATGCATATTTCCCAATAGTTATTAATAAATAATCGATAATAGGGACTAATTGTTGTAAATAATTGTAGCATTAACAATTATTTTAAACAATCGGTAATCGGTATCAGTAATCGGTTTTACTGAATCGGTACATCTCTAGCAATAATCTTAGCTTCATAAATAAGCAAGGACCAAAATTGAATCACAGTAACCAAGTTACGACCAAAAAGTACATCATAGTGACAACAACTGCATATGAACTAAGATCCCCATGTCAAAATACTAAGCTTGAATCACTGAGCTAAGTTGGTCAAATGTATCAGTTGGTGAACACAACAACAATTATTGGTAAAACTGAAAATAGCTCAAATAATTTATGTTCATAATACAGGACCAGCATAAATTCTTCCAGCTATCTCATAATTATTGATTTTAAAAGATTAACCAACTTTCTTAGCGACTATAATTATCTAAATAAATCTCCAAATGTTGGTTGTTGGTTGATGTTTTAGTGTAAATTATGTAAATACATAAAAAGCTTAAGGCCCCATCTATAGACTCTGTATTCGTAATGTGTGTAATACTCCGTAAGCGATCGACTCCACACTAATAGAATGAACTGTCTACAGAGTCCTTATCCTCGATTCCTTAATCCTTACCACTCCATAGAAGTTGACTCAACTTTAACTTTCCAAGGACTAGTCAATACGGACTGCTAAGGACTACCAATCACAGCAAAGTAAGGGTGTGCGCGCATTGAAATGAAAGCTCACCATTAGCATTTTCATAGCAATTACACTAACTCATGTTTTAAATATATTATTTGTGATTGTACTTAGACTACCTTTCAAATGTAGCATATCTTGAATGTTTTATCAACATATTTTGTGTAGTTACTTTTGTTAATAATTGTTCAGCGGTGATATCGTCTGCTTGCACCTAGCTCTAGAAAATTTTCTTTCAGAGAGTTTAATTGGACGTTGTTTCCAAATTTCTCATTGGGTGGTATGATCACGTGATTATGGATAAAGATATGGACTGGGTAAATGTGATTTACATTTATAAGGACTGTTAAGGACTTAAGGAATACACGGATACAAAGCTTACGGACTCTGTGAAGGGGGCTTAAGAATAAAAGGAATGTATCTTTTATAAATAAATGAAAATGTTTTCTATCGCCACTAGGCTACTGTCGTTCATCAAGAAACACTAATATTCACTCTTTTAGGCACACATTTTAATAAACAAAAGAAAGATAAGAGAAATATTAATTTTTCATTATAAAAGCCATATGATATTTATTTTTGTTTCTATCTTATTTTCCTTAACCTTCCTTCATGTATAATAGATAGTACCTTTATCCGCAACTCCTTGGCACCACAGCTGGTAGTTTTGAACTGGTTGAGGAAACCTTGAGTCCCGTTTACATGAGCAATGAAGAACAAAGCTGACAACTGTGAAGCCTCCATTCCTGAGAATATGACATGGAACCAGTGTTAAACTTATTAATAATACAAAAAATAATTATTGTGAAGAAAATTAGTCTCTAGGCCACTAGTTTTCTTATTATTACTAATATTACTACCCACATAGGTAGTAGCATGGTCTGACATATAACTCATGTGTCAGACTAGATTTTTAGTGAAGGGGGTATGGGTTTGAATCCTTATCGGGTGTGATGAAGGTGTGTTTTGAAATGGTTTCCCACTCTTTTTCCACATAAATACAGCCGGCCTATATTTTCTCTAAAATTCTATCTTCCTCATTTCTATTCCATTGGCATAATTAATGCCTACATTAATGCATACAACCCGAACAGGTAATAAGACAGGGTGATTTTTATTTTACTATGAGCTGTTCGATATATGCGAAAGTATCTACCAAAAGTATTGCGGACGATGGTGCGGACTATTTCTCGTGCGGTGTCTGTGTACAAGTTCTTCTGAAGGAATGTCTCCACAGTCATCATATCTAGATCTTTCGACTCTTGCAACCTGCCAGGGTTGATCAGTAATACCTTTTGGGCGAGACTTTCCACCTACAACAAATGTTTTGTCTGGCGTAGTGAGTCAGTGTTTTGGTCTATTTGGAATATTGAGCTAGAGGGATTTTACTAGATCTATTAGATAGTATGTAAACTATCAATATTCTTCAGTAAGGTTGTATGTTCTTAATATTTATACATGAATACTATAAAAAAATATTTAATACAGTTAAACTTTTATTTTTTTAATTTATTTATTTGGGGTATTTAAAGTGCACTTTCTGGACCGACTGATTATTCCAGCACATGAGAATTTCTATGTTACCTATTCTAAATTCTCCCTTTGAACATAATCCCTACCACAATATAACTAGATTTATAACTATAATTAGATGTGGAAATCCTGGACCAATTAATAGTTTGACGCTGTGCAGAAATATTAATGCATTTTTTAATTAATTTAAAATAATAAATAGAGCCTCATTATAAAATATTGTCTGTGTTGTGTGATATTACTGCTGAATTTTTGCTCTATGTAACAGATCTACCTGTTAGTAGGCAGTATCTGCATATTCTTTACTTGTTTACATTAGTTAACTAATATATTAATACCTTTGTCACGAATTTGTTGAGTTCATATTGTGTGAAGATTGATCCGAAGTTTGGGAAGTCACAAGTGTAGTTGTGTAGCATTGCATTGCCTGCCTGTCCAATCTTACAGCCATCATTATATTGGGGATATGTCTCCAAATGCAGCTCTGTTAGAAGTTGTATGATTTGTGATTGAGAAGAAGACACCCATTGGCCACCAAGGTCAAATTGCTCTGTTTGGTCACCAGCGGTCTTGATCGGCACTGTCAAAGTTCTACCACCAATACGTTCTACAATTGCAACACAAACACTTAAAACTTAAAATAATGTCTTTTTTTGTCTTGATTCCTACAAATCTCTTTAAAGAATAAAAAAAATAACGTTAAGTTACATTAAGAGCTACTAATACTCAAAAGAAAATGTGTTGGCCTGCCAAACAAAATATCATCTATTCAAGATCCCTATTAGATTGTTGAGAGATGGCAACCCTGAATTTGTATAGAAGGTGGTTTTGGTAGAAAATTAAGACCTTGAGGTCCAGGCATATTTTAATTTGTGAACAAAAGCAGTTTGAGGATAAAATGAGACGAGAAATAAAGCTATGAAAATTAACTTGAAAGGGCAAAATGTAGGTAACTTATCTAAAAATTAAGTATAGTGTAAATAGCCCAACTAAATCATTACACAACAAATAGAAGTATATATTTTGAATATAAATATGCCTTACCTTTCGCTTCAAGGACTATTACTCTCAAACTTGGGTCCTTTTGAGTCATAAGGTAAGCTGCTGTCAAACCTGAAATACCTGCCCCTACCACTACCACATCAGCTTCATATATACCATTATATTCTGCACCTAATATTTGAGATGATGATGTTTCTATTTCCGTTTGAAAAGATGAAAGATTTTTTATAAAAGACATAGTTTTACAACCCACAGATTATTCATCAAAACCAATGACAAATTACTACTGTCCATTAATATAATAATTCATAACCTCAAAGTTTAAATTTCAAAACAAGTATCATAGATTAGCATAATAAAGAAATTTCTCTTGTCTCATGGTTTATAATACCTTAAATTTTCTATTGTACAATATAAAACATAGACAGACCTTGCATTACACGTCAAACCTAAGCGCTTCAACACATACCGACAGTAGTGACGATTAAATAAATAGATATACTCAAAAGTTTACTTTCAAATAACTAAATAAATACATTCCAAACACATTGAAATAGTATAAACTGAAGTACGACCCTTTAAAGTAAAAAATATTGTTTATAGATAATCGGCAAAGAGGGTTAGTGTGGACAACAAAATTTGGTGGCTATTAATGCATGCAATAAGGTAAACATCACTTGGCTGTACTGACACGTATCAGCTTGTTAAGTTTTGCGCCAATTTTTGTCAACCCTGGAGCGGTCGCGCCTATGTTGCAACCTAATGCGTTCGCGTGGGGTCACCATGACCCTTACTTCTGTAATGTATTTTAACCCCCTTTTTTGTGGGGTTTTTTCAAATGTTTTATTTAGAAAACAATATTTTATCCAATTTTAACATCTAACAGTTTTTTTTAAAACCAATACGCATTATAAAATAACTAAGTCTAATTAAAATCCAAAATGTTCTTCTTTAGTTCGTTTATTTTAACTCATGATTTTATTTATTTATTTTTTCAATATAATTCCAAAACATTTGTTTGAGATGAAAATATATAATTTTAAACTTTTTAACCCTTCACAGAAAACTTATATATGACTTACAAAAATACTCAGAGAAAGTGATCAATATAACAAAATTATAAGTTTTTTTTTTAGTTTCAAAACGTAAAAATATAATAAAAATAAAACAATTTTTTTTTTAGTTGATTGTTGCCTTTTCTTATTAGGTCAGCAGCTTCCATTGATCTCTATAATATAACTGGATGGACATACACATGCACATTCCAAGGACAAAAGCGTGACGCTCAAGTGTATCGTCTGCTACACTGAGGGAGGGAAAGATTTAACGGTTTCTTTAAATGTTCTTATGCGAAAACATGTCTCTGATGAATAAAAGTGTTATTGTTTGAAAATAGTGAAGTATTATACCATACTTTCCTGAAGAAACATTT
>CABFWB010000861.1:52808-75428 GCA_902151455.1 Timema bartmani
TTTTGAACTTTTATATGCTCTTCAAAGCTTTAACTAACATATTTATTTTATTTAACCACTCACACATTGATGTATCTCATATATTCAATAAAATTAATGAACTATGTCAAAATGCCACATTGCCTTGTATGGGTGAAAGAGAGAAAGAGATACCCGAAGGTTTCTTTCTCTCTTACACAATGGTATGCAGACGACAGCTCGAAAATTTTAGCCACAGATGTCCATCCAGTTATATTATAGAGATCAATGGCAGCTTCAAACATTTTAAAGACACACTTCACATGTGAGCTTACTATAATTCCCACAAATGTACTTTAGGCACAACGGGTAGGCCTGAATTTGATGGACATATTTCACAGCTTTCACCGTTTACATTTTCTTGGAATTTCTGCGGCAGTTGTTACTTCTTGTACCAAAATTACCACGATATTAGCTTTCAGCTTTCTAGGAAGCTCTGCATTTTACACTAATACAAACGGTCGCGTGGGGTCAAGGTGACCCAAGAGGCTGTATTCTCAACAATCGCTAAGGGGTAACCGCGCCTTTAGTTGGTGGAGAGGAAGCTAGGAAGCTACTCAGAGGTAGGTCCTCAAAATGTGTTTGGTGGGGGAGGTAGAATGGCAAACAAATCACCTTGGGTCATAATGACCCCGTGTGACTGTTCCAGAATTAAATACTGTTTCTTACTATCCGTTCGGATTGCTATTTGTGTTTACTCAGAAAGTACGTTTTTCCTTCATTAATTAATCAGTATTATTTTATTGCACTGCTTTAATCTTTAATAAAATGCCGTTTTTAGCTACATTATATAGGTACATATTACCAATCAGTGGTTCAAAAAACCTAAATTATTGATTTCTCTTAACATAACTATTTAAAAAAAACTGATGAGGTTAGTGAGGACAAGACAAACAGGGGGCACTTTTGACTTATCCACACAAGCCCCAATAATGATATTTAAGAATTTTAGGTCTATGTTTCTCACATTATTTTTATGATGATTCATATTTACCATCTAAAAACCATCTGGTCAAACTTATCAATGATGCTTTAAAATAAATAACCAATGACAAAACATTCAGATCAATAGTATTAAAGTTCAACTTTATAAGTCAATGTTCCATAAAATATTGAGAATTTACAAATCCCAAAATTTTGAATCAGAACCTGAAAATGTGATTAAAACATTAATGTTCAAGAATGACATAAATAATTTAGAGGTGGTCAAGTGTATAAAGATCAAGAAGAGTACTGGTAATTGTTTAGTGAGTATTTAATCAAAAGCCTCAAAAATTCACAATGGCCTGACCTATGTTCAAGCAAGAAATTGAAAGAGAAACTCCAAGGAAGGGAAAAATAGCTTTGACAGAGCAAAACTTAGATTTTAAGTGAAACTCTGATGGCTCTAATTCCAACAATGACTAATTCAGATCCTGAATTTAAAGACATTTACTCAAGTGAGAGTGAAAGTGAATCTGAATTGCCTTAACATACAATAATTCTGCATATAAGTGACAAAATAGAAAATTATCTCTTAGTTAAATTAAAAAAATTAAATTAATTCAATTTCAATTAAATTTATTATAGTGCTGGCCAACAGTCATGAGACCTATGACAGGCCTTAATAATAAATAACAGTAAAAATAATTCTATTATGTGGGTCAGGTTATTACTAAATATGGAAACAGTGATGTTGATATAAAATTTTCAAGACATATTTTCAGTGGATAGGAAATATATTGTCAGTAAATTACCTCCAACATCTAACATAAAGTGTACAGCCAGGGTTACAGGCTATTTGACACTTGGAGTTGACTGAATTGGCTGAACAGTAATAAAACTCTTTGATTTGAAGATTTTTAACCATAAGTTTAATTTCTTACACTTTTTCTTTTAATTTATTTGTGAATATTTGTATTGTTATTTATTTAAGATGTATACTCAAACCCTACGTCTTTTGTCATCAAGTCCACTCTATCCTCACCCCGAGCCTAATGTGGATATCTTTCACAATGTGGAAACTGTTTCATTTACATGGTATGAGATTTAGATATGTAAAATATGTTTAGTGTATACATTTAAAGTTGTATAAATCTCCTTAAAAGTATGTTATTACCCCCAGTTAATTTATGGTTTATTAAAATGGATAATTGCATGATGGCTTGAAAATGTATAACAAGACAGTGTAGAAATACTGTACGATGTAAAGTAAATGATAGTGAAGGAAGCCAACCTGAAAGGATAATTAGGTTAGGCCTAAATAGGAAAAAAAACCCCACTTCTCTCTTCATGTCTTCTTAAACTTTTACCATTACCATTTCTTCAAAACTTCCACAGTAGCACATTGTTTTGAATTTTCAGACATATTACTTTTTCATTAATGTCTCTTCATATAAAAAAATAAATATTTCCAAAAATTCAAAACAATGTGCAACTGTGGCAGTTTGAAAAATGGGAAGTGTTAAAGTGTAAGAAGAAATAGAGAGGTGTGTTTGTCTATAACCAGGCCTAACCTAACTTTCCTTTCAGGTTGCCTTCCTTTATTATCACTTTACATTATTGTAAAGTGTTTCTACAGTGTTTTGATAAAAAGTTAATAAAAGTGATGTTTTAATAAGCTAATATTTCCCCAAAATATGCTTCAGTAACTTAATTTACCCTATAAAAAATTTAAGAATCATAAACAGAAATTTGAAGAGTTTCATATTTCGTTTATTATTCCTTTGTGTAACTATGCACAATCACATCTTCTGTTCCATTTCCATTCCTCTATGCACATTGTAAGGGCTCTCGTTAGACATTATTTTATTGAGAAATTTACTTCAATTAAATTTTTAATGCTTATAAAAGTTGATGCTCATACTTTAAAATTAAAAATAATAGATTTAGCAAAGAATATGAAAAGTAAGTGCTTTTTTAATATAACTGTGGTAAGTTTGGGAAAATATGTATTCCATAAATAAGTACAACATTGATTTTTGACAAGTTAACCAACATAATTCTATAACTAAATGGTAACTAAACTAGTGCTAGTTTTGTAGCTAAACTTATTAATTCATACGAGTTTTAAAAAAATTTGATTTTTCATACAAAATTTCTCTTCATAAAAGTAAGGACTTGGAATTACCTACCTATCGAGAGTTTACATGTTACGATCTGATTAAAACTTTAGCTGACCCTGGCAGTCAGCGTGTATGGTAAGAGGAAGGGCTCGAATTAACGTACATAAAAAAGACTACAAGACCCAAAAATTCAAAATAACTCGAAAAATTTCAATATTTCATTCAAAATTTGTTTTTATAAAAGAAAGGCCTTGGAATTACCTACCTAAAGAGAGATTACAAGTTACAATCAGATAAATACTTTAGCTGTTCCTGGCAGTCAACATATATGGTAAGAATAGGGCTTAAATTAACGTATATAAAAAAGTTCACAAGACCTGATCTGTTAAAATTGTAGATTTAAATGGTGTCTCATGTACTTCAAAACTACACAAACTTCACAAAAATTCAAAATAACTCGAAACATATCGATTTTTCATTAAAAATTTCTGTTTATAAAAGGAAAACCTTGAAATTAACTACCTAAAGAGAGTTTACATGTTACGATCTGATTAAAACTTTAGCTGTCCCTGGCAGTCAACTTATATGGTAAGAGGGAGAACTCGAATTAACGCACATAAAAAAGTTCACAAGACCCGAACAGATAGAATTGTAGATTTAAATGGTGTCTCGTGTACTTCAATACTAGAAAAATTGTTAGACACTTTACAAAAATTCAAAATAACTCGAAAAATATATATTTTTCATACAAAATTTCTCTTTATAAAATGAAGGCCTTGAAATTACCTACCTAAAGAGAGATTATATGTTACGATAGGAAAATAACTTTAGCTGTACCTGGCTCTTCTGTAGTCAACGTATATGGTAATAGGAAGGGCTCGAATTAATGTATATATAAAGTTCACATGACCCAATCAGATAAAATTGTAGATTGAAATGGTTTCTCGTGTATTTCAATACTACAAAATTGCTAGACACTTCACAATAATTCAAAATAACTCGAAATATATCGGTTTTTCATACAAAATTTCTATTTTTTAAAGAAAGGGTTTGAAATTACCTACCTGAAGAGAGTATACAGTAAAACCTTGGATTACGAGCATAATTCGTTTCGTAAACGTGTTCGTAATACAAAGCATTTGTATATCAAAGTGAATTTCCCCCATAAGAAATAATGGAAACTCAGATGATTCGTCCCACAACCCAAAAATATTTAATCTAATAATGATTAATACCTTTTTTATTTTCGTTATTTAAATGTAACTGTACTGTAATCAAATTTATTAATTAAATTTAATGGTGGCTGGTGTGAGGTGGACGAGAGAGATAGGAGGAGGTGAGTTATTGTTTAGGACGACTTTCACTGTCACTAACGGAATCACTGCTATATGTTGGCTAACTCAAAAAATTTTTTGTGCGACTTTAACAAAGAACCTATCCAATGAAACTGCTCGTATTGCAAGATATCGCTCGTCTATCAAGTTAAAATTTATTGAAAAATTTTGCTCGTTTTACAAAACACACGCAGACCAAGTTACTCGCAATCCAAGGTTTTACTGTACATGTTAGGATCTGATAAAAATTTTAGCTGTCGCTGGCAGTCAACTTATATGGTAAGAGGGAGGTTTCGAATTAATGCACATAAAAAAGTTCACAAGACCCGATCAGATAAAATTGTAGATTTAAATGGTGTCTCGTGTACTTCAATACTAGAAAAATTGTTAAGACACCTTACAAAAATTCAAAATAACTTGAAAAATATTGATTTTTCTTACAAAATTTCTCTTTAGAAAGGGAAAGCCTTGAAATTACCTACCTAAAGAGATTTTGTATGTTATGATCAAATAAAAACTTTAGCTTTAGCTGACTCATCTGTAGTCAACGTATATGGTAATAGGAAGACCTCGAATTAACGTATATAATAATTTCAAAAGACCCTATTTGATAAAAATGTAGATTGAAGTGGTGTCCCGTGTACTTCAATACTACAAAATTGCTAAATACTTCACAATAATTCAAATAACTCGAAAAATATCGATTTTTCATACAAAATTTCTATTTTTTTTTATAGAAAGGGCTTAAAATTACCTACCTGAAGAGAGTATACATGTTAGGATCTGATAAAAACTTTAGCTGTCCCTGGCAGTCAACTTATATGGTAAGAGGGAGGGCTCGAATTAGCGCACATAAAAAAATTCACAAGACCCGAACAGATAAAATTGTAGATTTAAATGATGTCTCGTGTACTTTAATACTAAAAAAATTATTAGACAATTCACAAAAATTCAAAATAACTCGAAAAATATCGATTTTTCATACAAAATATCAATTTATAAAACAAAGGTCTTGGAATTACCTACCTAAAGATAGTTTATATGTTACGATCGGATAAAAACTTTAGCCGTACCTGGTTCTTCTGTAGTCAACGTATATGGTAAGAGGAAGGGCTCGAATTAACGTATTAAGGTCATGAAGAGGGGAGAGGTAGCATCCGGCCATCCCACCCTCATCGGTGCAAAGACAAAAACTCACGGAGTTTATTCAGATACTCTCAATAAAAGTAAAATATTATAAATGTAACGATTTCGATAATTTTACTTTACTGTACAAACTTTTTCCATCAGTCGAACAATTCGTGACATTTTGGTTGTTATTAGGGACTGTCCCGATTTTTTCGGGACGTATGATCACCGTACCTAGAAAGTGCATGTTAAATACCTGAATAAATAAGATTTAAATATTTATCCCCTACACATTAGTCTCAACTGCACCATAAAGGATACATGGTGTGATGAAATGAGCTATTGGTTGGAAATAATCACGAGATTCTGAAGAGGGGAGTGGGGATGAACAAGAATGTTCGGCCTCATGTTCCTCAAATTAGATGCACTCTGGAAATAAAAGGTGCTACACATGTGTGTGCATCGTGGTCATTATTTTAAAAAATGTAATAGATACACAATTGAAAGAAGAAGGTGTCACATGTGTGCATTTTAGTTTTTTATTTGCAAGTTATTGCAAATAAGATTTTTTTCTTAGTATATCTAAAGAAATAATATGCTAAGTCATTTGAAATTCATTTAAGTGACTTTTCATTGAATTCAGTATAATTTAACAATTTAATGTGTAAACAAATTTTGTCTGTGCTGAGGTATAAAGTTGAACCACATAATAGTTAAACATGAAATAATGTTAATAGTAACATTACATTTTCAACATCAACAATAGTGGCCGTGAATAGTCGTATAGTAGGGCAGCCATTTTGTGATGAATCAACTTGTTGCTCTCTGCTGGGTAGGTTAAGGAGAATACATTTCAAGACCAATCAAAATGTCACCCTTTTGTGTTGCAAGATTCCCAGACCATAGCAGACAGAAGGGGGGAAAAAAAGAAGGAAAAAAATGAACTAAATTAAATTGCAATTTTAATGTATCCATTTCCCAAGTTTTCTTTCGGCCTAAGTTTATGTCATGCCATAGGTGAGAAATGCAATCATACTAATAGTTGGGTAAGTGCCTCATCATGAAATAACACATACCATATTTTGCCTACTGATTTTTGACCCTATTATTGCTAATAGTTGAATTTAAATGTCAAAAAATATAATTGAATCAATACATGTTAAATCAATGGTATGTGTTATTTTGAGGGGTATATATCTTTGTTAAATTTCAACATTAAAAAAAATGTTTGATCAACTAGATTAGCGGTCGACCTGGCCCGCAAA
The DNA here is from genome assembly GCA_902151455.1 of Timema bartmani. Classification (NCBI taxonomy): domain Eukaryota; kingdom Metazoa; phylum Arthropoda; class Insecta; order Phasmatodea; family Timematidae; genus Timema; species Timema bartmani. Next base: position 59,598 of record CABFWB010000861.1, read on the forward strand.
TAATTTAGAAAACAAACAATTTTTGTTCATAAAAACAGATTAGTAATTAATTACAATATGCGAACTTTAAAGTTGCTCAATATTTTGTCTTAACCTGTTCATCAATTTTTTAAAACAAGTATGGCCCGCAATATAATAAATATTGCTGATCCCTGGACTGGATCATGGCATTTTTTGATTTTTACTATTTTTTAAAAAAAAGTGTTTAAATGAGATTCAATTCAATACAGTAAAATAACTGCACACTTACCAGAAATGCTTTTAGTTCACCGATGACTTTAAAAAATGATGAAAAAAAAGCCCACAAAATCATCAGTTTTAATTAATTTAATCAAAATTATAAACAACTTTAGTTCACTAAATCTTCATACATTTATGAAATGTATATTTGCATAGTTTGAGAGATAGATGAAGTTACTACCTAATTTACCAAATTGATGGTAGTTTGAATTTAGACAAAGTAATTCTATTTACAGTCTTTAATATATGTATTTACAATCTTTAATACACTAAAATAATATGTATGAAAAAAGTGCATTGAGCAAAAACATTTAGTAATAAATAAAATGATAGAATATTAGGAAAATGGCAGAGCACAAATGACACATATTTATACACGCTTCAATGTTTCAATGCTATTATAGCATCTTCCTCAGGAAGTAGCATCACTGAAGACAACATCCTGTTTAGTCTAATTACTACTACTTCCTGAGGAAGATGCTATAATAGCATCGAAATATTTAAGTGTGTGTAAATATGTGTCAGTGTTTTTACTTTTATTTGTGCTCTGCCATTTTCCTAATATTCTATCATGATATACTAAAATGAAATAATGAATGTGATGTAAGTTTTTTTGCGCTGATCTTAATTAAATATGCAAATTTAGTAACTAAAGAATTGTTGAGGGAAAACCGGGTGCCATTATTGAGACTGTCCTAGAAGAGAACTAAGAAAAGTACAGCAGACCTGATCTTTGCTTTAAGGATGTTAACTGAGAAGTATTGGGAGAAAAGGAAGGATCTAATAAGTGTTTTTGGAGCTGGAAAAGGCGTACGGCAGTGTCCAGAGAACAGTACTTTGAAAAAGTTTAAAAAAAAGTATGGGTTCTACGATGATGATGAAGATTACTTAAAAATATACTTTAACATTAAAATGGCCTTAATTTTAGTTAAATGTTGGGTTGCGGTAACCTGGAGTTAACATTACATATTAAGTATAAAATACCTTATGATGTTCATACAAAAATTAACAAAAATTATTTTACATTATTCTAACTCATTGATTAATTCTGCATAGTCATGAATGACCTTTACCTTGGCTAAGACACATAATGAGAATGGAAAAGGAAAGACTCTAAAGGGGAATGTGAGTTGAATTTTGGAGGGAAATGACAAGGAAGAGTGTGGAGAAGCAGAAAACAGCAATTGTGTAAGAGAAGAATGGATGAGAGTAAGGCTGCTTTTATGCACGCGTTTTGTGTCGTGCGACACACGACAGCAAGAGCCGTTGCGTTTTGTAGGTTCATTTTATGCACGCAGCATTCGCTGCCTGTCGATAAAAATAGTAGTGGGGGAGGATAAATCGTATCAGTGCTGCCAATGCCTTTGTGTTGGGGGTGTAAGATGTATCTGCGCGTCATCTATTTGGCGTATTGTCAACTTACATTGAAAAAAGGGGAAGAAAATTTGATGTTCATCCCATCAATTTTGAAAGATTTGAAGATGAGGCATTTCGTAACCTCTAAAAAAAACTAAGAGCCGACAGAGACAAGTTTAAAAAAATATATTTTTGAATGGTAAAACACATAACACACTTCTTTCTATCCATTAATTTATCTTTATATTTCTGGTTTTGTACTACAAAACGCCTACATAAACGGGCTCTAGGGGAGGAATAATGGGAGAGAGGCAGAGGGAGATGGAGGTATTTTACTAAAATGACCCGACCACTGGAAACAGTTCATAATGATTATGATGGTAAGCTGCAAAGTAGCTTTGAAACTAAATGCTCAATTACATGGTGTGTGACTCATTTGATGCTCAACTTATTCCCAACTAACAAATCCGATCGCCAACTTTCCACAAGGTAGCCAGTCAAGGACTGGTTGGCTGACGACAAGTCCATCCTCCCCTTGTAAAATATTTGTATGCTATAATACAGGCGTTGTTGTAACCTGCACAAGACTCTGTAATATAGAATGTTTCTCTGTCACGAGAAATTTTACTATTAAGTTTTCAATCGGCTCATTGCTGCGAGCAACTTGTCTCTTCATCGCTTGTTTGAAGTCATCCTTCACACCCTTATCTGCACCGCGTGTTGAGATGCGACGTTGACTGGAAACATTAAGTGCATATAGATAGCAAATTCATAAATTAAATTATTACTATATGGCATTCACGAAATAAAAATCAAAGACTCAATCACATCCCAATTTTTTGGCTCAGCTATGCTAGTTCTTGTTTTTACAAACTCAATAAAATACATTTCTAGATATCTTTCAAAATAAATACATTTTAATTTTGGAGGATTTTAAGTTGTAGCAATACAAATATTATAAAAAGTTTTAATTTTAAATTACTTCATTTATATTTTATATCACACTTATAAGATTGAAAACATTTATCATTTTTATAGCTGTTTCAGCTGTTTAAACAGTGTAATCATGTTAATTGGGACACATCAGGACTAGATCACTTTGACCCAACTAAGCAAAATTTTAACAATGAGCTGAAAAACACATTCTAGCAGAGAAAAACAGTAAATAAAATTAATATGGCATTTAAAGAAAGTAAAATGTATTTAATTTATATTGAAACAACTATTTTTTTATCTAAAAAGAACTAAAGCTAAAAGCAAACAAACATATAATGCACATATTATGTAAAATAGAGGGACAATAATGACTGCATCAAGCAATATACACATTAATAAGGATTTTTTCTTTGAAAAAATTATCAAGTGGAGCCAATTTCATAGTCAGACTTAGTACACCTCAAGTTTGATGCTATAATAAATACAGCATGACATCTACCTACACCAGAATGGAACGGTCCAGTTTCGAGCGTGCATGTCCTCTACGCAAAGTTTGTTGTTCAATCAAGACCTTCACGGTCCCAATTAAGTGGCAAGTTGGCTCAAATGAGTGGAAAAAATTCAGGTTAAATAATTGTTTTGTTTCTTTTCTTCAAATTTTGTTCCAAATAAACGGCTGCCCCAATTAACCAGAATACACTGTAATATTTTTTAGAATAAAGCACTGGCTGAGTCAGGGTTTAAGCTATGAGGGAGAGTCAGCACACTTACCTGAGTGATGCTGGAGTAGAAAAAAAAACACTTTAGGGGTGTGCGAAGGCCACTTTTTAAATGCGAAGCTAATTTTGAAACTTGCAAAGAAAAGTCGAAGTCAAAGCTACCTAGGATTTTTGTTGCCCTTTATCTGCATTTCTCTGATAATAATTATAAATTAACAGTGGCGTATTCTTCGGGTATGCTAGTCCTGCGCTGCATACCCATAATGATATGGACTAGGTTTTTTTTTAATTCAATGTTGTCTGTGCTGTGTAAATACTAGTGTTTAAATTGTTAATAAATATACGTGTAATGAATAATTAATTTTAAAACTAATATTGGTTCATATTCCAAGAATACTGTGTTTTAAGTAATTCTTTTTCCAAAAGACTCTACTTGACACAAAAGGAAACCCAGGGCAAGCTAGGGAGGGTCTAATTACCTTGTCCAATGTCTAGGGGGTTGCAACACATTCCTTTCCATTCACCCACAAGTAATTGGCCAATGAGTTCGAGATTTTACACCCCAGGTCATGCTGTTTATGTGAAGCAAGCTAAGCATTGTTCCAACTATTGAAAAAAGATTAAAGATCACAATATTTATTTATTAAGCTAATTTAGTATAGTTTAAGTAAAATTACATAAAATATTTATAAAACTAATTGTAAAATAATAGTATACATAACAAGCTTTAAATTGTACACTAATTAAATAAATTGAGTTATGTTTAGGTATTCTAGTCAAGTGTATTATCATGTATTTGACAAATACATTTAACCACTCTTTCAAATTTAGCCATTTCAGCACTGGTAGAGTGAGGAAGGGGGAGTGAGTGAGGGGCTACTTTAACCGTAGTTGATGGTAATTCTTGTTTTTCTTTAGTAGAAAGGATGCGTGGAGTTTTAATAGTGTTATTTTAATTTATGTTTTAGATTAATGACTTGTGATTTTATATACTAATAATTATACATCAAAGAATCCTAAAAGTCAGGAGTGTAATTTCCCCATTTCAAGATGATTTAGAAGGAAAAGGTAAAGTAAAATATATTTTCATATAATTTACTTAATCAGTGGCGCACCCAGCCATTTACTTTGGGGGAGACATTCAATCAAGGCTGTGGCAAGAATGAAATTTTGATGGAGAGAGCGGGTTTGGGGTTGCACAGCCCCTTAACCCCTGAAGATTTATGAATATTAAATGCTTTTAGAAATTATTTGGAGTAGTTTTATAGTAATTAAGAGATTTAAATAATGCAAATGGTATCAAAGCTATTATTTGTGGGTTTTTTTGTTTCAATTGTCAATTTTGTGTGTGTAACTGTAAACCTTTTGAATACTAGGCTTAGGTCTGAAGCCTGGTCTTAAAATGTAGCCTCTACATTCGACACATCTCCAATGCTAAATATTTTAGTTATACTTCATATTATTTAAATTTCTATTAAAATTATTTGTGGTGTTGGGGAGGGGTAAATACCCTATTTGCCCCTCTCCCCCTTGGGTGCACCACTGCTTACAGAAAAATATATTTGCAAATGTGTTAGCAGTAAACCAATGACGTAGCAATAGAGTATTAATAGTTCGAGACAATCTCCCCTATGTTAGTCAGAGTTTACGCATGTAAATAGCTTCTGGAACATAAATTCTCAAGTTGGGAGACTGGTTTGCTTCCAAGCAGCATTGTGTGAGATAAGTTAGGCTTTAAGAAATAGTTTTGATTGCAACGTGAGTTGGAGAATCCACCTGATTCCCTCTCACCAAGATTTGATGGACGATTGATCCATGTAGGCTCTACCACTCCATTTTACTCTTATTATGATATTTGCTTTGAGTATTGCTAACTGTGTGCTTTTAATTACACTAGGCTAAATGAATAGGATCTGTCTCTCTTATGCATTTAGAAATGTGCCCATACCACTCTTAGCCCCGACATTAATATTCACTTAAATTTCTAACCATGTAGATAGCATTACAATTTGAAGACCACCTTTGTGGTCTAGTGGTCAGAGGTTCTGGCTACTGACCCAGAGGACCAGAGTTTGATTCCCAGCGCTTCCAGATTTTCTGAAAAGTCTTTCCAGATTATCTGAGAAGCAGAACCACTTTTCTATAGGCACACATCTTCAAATATTTCCCTTGACATTCTTGGACAACGGTGGTTGAGGGTCCTCGGCCCCCAAATCTCCCCTGCAACTTTTAGAGTACAGCATACCTATTAATTTTCTCAGAATACGCCACTGTAAATTAAATTCCGCTTTCGTTTCCTACTTTTCGTATCAGCCATTTTGAATAATAAAGAAAATGCAAAGAATCTATGAAAAACTTCTGTGTCAAAATGCATTTGTAAATTTTTCACATATAATTCCAAAGAGATAGAATATTAAGGACCAAAGATTAGACGTGAGCTGCAATGATAGCACAACTAAAGCGCTTTCTCTGCTTCATACCAGTGACCATGGTTTTATTTCTTTATGGGTATTTTTATTTTTTACAAAATTATGTTGGTGATAATGAAAATAATATATTAACATTTACTTACCCGTTTTTGATCCATACTTACGTTGTGTTAGTTAAATTACTAGTCAGTGTTAAAATTCTGTTTAGTAATGATTTTAAAATTATCAAATATTGAAAAATGTAATATTTAGCAAAATAAAATTAAATCTTTGATAATTTATCGAAGTTTAATCCTTCCTTAAATTTTTTTCGAATATGCAAAGGTTATTGTAGATGTCGAAGCCGAAGGAGATTTTACCTTCAAATTCGACTTTTTGAAGCTTCGCACACCATTAAAAAACTTTTAAAGATGAACTTTCCCTACCACTACTCTCTTTACTTGTGGTAGTTAAAGTTTGTCTTTTAGAAATGTCATTTTTTAATGTTTAATCCAAATAATTTCTATTTCAGTATAATTTGTCTAAGTGTGCCGGCTATCTATCCTAATCCAAACCATATTTATAATTTTAATAGCGTGCTTGAACTTATTAGGACAAACACAATATTCATTCTAAATACCATTAATTTACCACTTAGAAAAAGGGGGCAGTTCCTATTTCACACCAATAAGTTTTCAGATATTTAGATTAATACATAGATACACTAATATGTTGGTTGATTTTAAAATACGAAACCTTTAAGTGGGAAAACCTATGAGCATTTACAATATGAAACACATGATTTGTTGTATACATTAAAATATATATGTATAACTAACTACCCATTCAGGTTATACACTTATGTATTAATTACGCTAACAGGCTAGGGATAAGGAAGGTTGAATTTAGAAGAAGTGTACCAGCATTTGCATGAAAAAAGTGGGGAAACCATTTGGGAAAAACCATCCTCAGTACACCTGACCAAGATCGAACCACGATCTTCCCATCATTGTCAGTCTATTATATTGCGAGAGTAGCACCTTAGACCATGCGGCCACCGAAGTGGGTCATATTACAATAGCTAGTGCAGAGGTGGGCAACATATTTGTCAATGTAGTCACAGGTGTGTCGAATGAGAAGGGAAATTCGCCAAACTATGTAAAAATTGAGAAATTAGGTTGCTCAATCTAACATTTAAAACATAACACTGTTTGAACAAGTTTGTTCAAAACATGTACACTTTGACCAAAACATGTACACTTTGACTACCCAGTTACAACTGCCTCAAACGCGAATAATTAAAATTGTTCAGATTGAAAATGTAAGACAATTTAATGCAAAATTTGACCATTCTGTTGTCTGACAAGCAGGAAATATATAGTTACCCACACAGTCAGGAAAAAGGTTATTTTATTGTGAGAGCTTGCAAACTCAAATTCGCCACCTGTGGCGAATGACGACAGGGTTGCCCACCCCGGAACTTATTATGTGTAGTATCAGATAGATTATTACCTAGTGTGATGTGAGGAAGAAACAATATCTAGTGCCAGACAGCCCCCTTGATCTGTTGAGAAGTACATGAACTCTTCAAGCAGGTCAACATTGACAATATAGGATCGGAAAAGTTTGTAGGAAAAACTGCGGTTGCGTCTTATTCGTTCTAGAAGTTTCACTGCTAAGGATTCTTCTGCCGGCCAGTCGTACTGAATTAAGGTCATAGCGTGGCCAACAGCTTGGTCCAAATCTGGGCACGGTTGTTTACTGAATATGTGCTTCTAATAACAAGTAACACAAACATATTTATAGTTAATATTAGTTTTAATTAAATTGTTTGTGTGTAACATTTAATACTTTGATTTGCATGAACTATATTGAATTATTGATTGATCAAAGCAAGGCTGAGGTGATATGGTCATGAAATGAAGATTGAAAAGAAAATAATCCCAAGGAGAGTGATGAAGATAAAGGATACAGGAAAAAGACTTCAAGGGAGACCAAGAAGAAGATGGGAGGAGCAGATAACAGCAAGTGTGCAAGTGAGAGGAAAATAATGGAAGCAAATAAACGAAGGAGGCATTTTACCAAATTTATTCAGTCACAAGCTGGAAACAGATATTGATGATGATGATGAGTAGTAAAATACAAAGGAGAACATTTAAAAATAAATTTGTTTCTACCCCTTTAAACAACACAAGCCAAAGTCTAGGAGTGTGCGGAAGTTCACTTTTTCGAATCGAATATATGAAATATTCTTGAAGCTAAATTGAACTTATATTATTTTTGTTAAGTGTTTTATGCTTGAAAAAAAATATCAAATTGTGATTATTTATATAACTTTATGCACTTAGAAAAAGTTTTATGCACAATATTTTTTTTTCAAAGCTGATAGAACAACTAATAGCCACACCATTCAATTCATTTTCAGATTTTTACTTAAGAATAATAATTTGTAATGTACATAACAACTGAGAATGGCAGTAATCAAACATAAATTAGCTGTTAAAGCTTCATTATTGTTAAAAAACCGAAATTAATTTCATTATTTCCAAAGCAAAATCAAAGCTAATATTTTTTGAAGCCGAGTCAAAGTTTCTAAGCTTCACACACCCCAACGTAAGTTTCTATGTTACAAATAGCTTAAACTATTGGAAAGAGGATAAACAGAGTTACGTAAAAACTACTTACAATGTGAGTTAATCGGAATGGAGAACAATTATATTTTATGTGAATATTAAGGCTGTACTAGTGAAATGAATGGCTGTCCAACTTCACCTTAAGTCCGGTGAGAATGAATTTGACGCAGTACTGGAGTACATGTGATCTCGTCAGTGGTAGGTAGTGCAGGTGGCGTTCTTTCTTGGTGGCCTGCACTAGGACATTACTCTGTGGGTTTGGAATGGTCTGCGTGGGAAGATTGGCCACCACTTGGAGTATGTGGTCAATGCTCGACTGAAACACCGCCAGTAGAGGGTAGGTTTGTACAATGACACAACGGTATATTGAAACTGCAAGGAGACATTCCATTAACTTATAGGAATAAAAAATATTTACAAATTATTTACACAATATTTTTAATATCTAGCTCTTTAATTTAATCTTTTTACTTTTTGAGGTACATTTTATTTTATGGAACAAGATACAGATGGGACGGATAAAAATACATAAAATAATTCCACACTATGGCTTTTATAATGAAAAGCAAAACAAACAGAAAATAATCTTAAATCATTTTACAAACAAGTCTCAAATCAGGATATTAATCTTAAATATGCTTAATATTGTAAAGTGGTCAGGGTTTTAGGCCCTTAGCTCTCAACCATTTGCTTTACATTTAATAGTTTGCCATTGTTTATTTTGCTAATTTAATACCACTCTTAAAATCACTAAATTCACTATGTTTGTGATAGGCTTGCACGTGCAGCTTCACAATGGAAAGGGGAGGTTTGGCGCGAACACCTAGCCAATCAGCACATCTGATTTAGCGTCTGTGTTTTAATACTATGTGGAAGGGAAGTGTCAGACGCAACACGCTTGCCGGTTAGCATGCGAGCTGATAAGATCTATAGTAAGACGTACGGATAGTCTCATTCTATTTAGGTTGGCCAAGGAGGGTGGGAGAAAATGGAGACCATGTGGCTAAATGACCACAACATTAACAATTTATCTATCTTCCTGTATTAAGTAATTTGTTTTCTTTTCATTATGTAACTAGTGGTTTAAAATGTAATAAAATGTCAATTAATTTTTCACAAAATTAAAAGTTCAGAATCTACCTCATAAATTTCAATTTCTTTAATAGACTATGTTCTACACCCCCACCATTATCTAGTTAACCCAGAGAAGCTCTACTGAACCCACTGGCTGCTGCAGACAATATCTAAAGAAGAAGACGGAGAAGAGGTGACTGGAGAGTTTCGACTGGTTAGAATATTAATGTTAACTTTACTGAATTAACGCTGAAGTGTCAATCAAAAGAATAAATAAAAACTGAGAAACTTTGGTTAGACTTTAAATTTTTTTTGTTATAATGCATTTATTAAAACATTAATAAATTCACCTAAGTGGTAAATTAATGGTCTTGGGTCTGGTTGTTGGTTTTGTACTAAAATTATGTTGGGGTTGAACCACCAATAAGCAATATTAAAGCTCTACCACAAATTCTAATTCCAAATTTTGAAAAACAAAAACAAAAAAGAATTATTTAAATTTTGAATCCAATATTTTCTCAAATCTTCGAATGTATCCAAAAGGACTCAAGGGATTTAATGGTTTAAGAGCCCTTATACACGGGGCCACCATTGCTGCGCCACCAAATATTCTGGTGGCACTTCTATTGGTAGTGTGACCATTTTTCTCCTGACACCAAACATGCCACCAAATGTGCAGTTTGAAAATGGAGCTAGAAGAGGCAGCACTAACTATTTTTCTATATACTCAGTCGCCGAAAGCAGCAAAATAGAAATTTTTGGGTTCATCCACTTTTTCAAGACCGATCAATGAAAGGTGTATTGAGTATTCTGTATAATAATCTTTGACAGAATCCCTTCAATTTTTTTTTCTATGCATGAGCATTACATCTACTGATGAGTTAATGAAGTGTTTAAGAAATCATCTGAATGGTGTGGACACAAACATGAGAGACAGTATCTATCGGTGTGAGAATCTGATTTTTCAGCTTAGATATTCATTTTTAAAAACAAAAAAAGAGCACACACAAATACTTTTCAGCAACAATACGCTTCTGGCTACACAGGAAGTAGCGCCTCGTGTGAATGAATGTAAACACGTGGTGGCGCTGCCAGCTTGGTCTCTCAAAAAATCGCCTTGTCCGCAACCAGTAGTTCTGGCTGCGCCACCAGCGATGCGGCCACCACCACTTCTGAAAGGGCTCAAAGGATCCCATCTCTAATTTCAATGCTTACAAACTGCTAGTGATGGAATGCACTTTGTGAACCTTTTTATATTTTATTTTAATGAATTAAATAATGTTTCAAATAATTAAATAAAAACTATACTAGCACATAAACAAAAAAGTGAGTATTCAAGACTCACCGCTTTCTCGCCTTTGCGGTAGTATATGCTAGCGAGTTGCAAGTTTTTGCGGAGTTCTTCTGTTGGTGAAGTTTTAAGGGACTGGAGTATGAAGAGGGCTTCATCGAACACCTCTTTATACAGGGTGATGTCCAACAGGAAGTATTTCAAACACAAGTCTAGACGCATGTGCTGACACAACTTGGTAAATTCTGCAAATACACCATAATTTCTTTTAGCTGTGTGTTTGTGCGTGTGTCGTTAAAATCTAAAAAAAAGTATCTCTAATACAATACTGAAGACCTTGACTAGATATAATAATTTTAACCAATTTATAAAAGGAATTAAATAGACTTGTGTAGTTGGGAGACTAACAAAATCACTAAAAAATATGTATCTATAAAATGTAGACAGTAAAAGGGGCTTTGCTTTTCAATTATTCTTTGAAGTGATGACTGCAGAGCGTATCATTTGACATGAAATTAGTTGTAATACTTGAATAATTACACTCCAGCGCAATCTAATAAGATACACCATAGTGGAACCAATCATGGCAAGATTACTGCCTTTCAGAGTAAACACCGGTTACAAATCATCATCATCATGTCCAGTGGCCCTGTCAGTTTCATCTTCCTCTTTCTTGCACACTTTCTGTCATCTGCTTCATCCAGCTGTTTCTTGGCTTCCCTTGCAGTCTTTTACCTACATATTTCACTTCCATCATTTTCTTTGGCATTCTCTCTTTTTTCATCCTCATTACATGCCCATACCATCTCAGTCTTGCTTCCTCTACTATCTCATTTACTCCTTGTACTCCTACTCTTTCCTGGATAACTTTATTCCTAATCTTGTTTCTCCTCACAAACTGCCTTCATTATCCTGTTCGTCCTCGTGACAGCTAACATGGTTTTCACAAACTTCATTCCTAAGGCCTCCATGAAACATTGTCTCTCTTACATTCAATGTCAATGATTACATCTAAGAGGGACAGAAACGACATGGCTATTTGAGGTGAGGAAAGTCCCCTTTATTGAGTCAAAGCCGAATTGATTTAAATTTTGTATAAAATATTCCCAAAGCTAAATATTATTTTTTACTTTACTTTTGTTGGAAAAAATTTGGACTGTGCAAATCTACATAAATTAATAAATAAGCTAGTTTTTTAAAAAATGTTCAAGACATTAAATATTATATTTTACCTTAAGCTGATGAAATAAATAAATATTAGAACATACAATTCAATTACTGCAGATTTTTGTAATGTGAACGAACATTTGATGCAAAGTCAAGATGTTTGGAGCTTCACACGCCCTAGTAGATATCTCAATGAAAAGAGTAACTCAGTATACACTTTACACTGCTATCACTGGACAAGGAATGAGATTCAATTTTAAGAAGATATTTGTTTTCTAATGTCTGAAACCTTAGCTTAGTCGATGGCGTGCCTGCCTACTGAGCTAAGGGTCCCGGGTTCGATTTCTGGGATGGCCGAAAATTTGTCATTGTTGAAAATATGGGTTTACCCTTTCACATTGTTAAATTAACAGCCAGGAACTGGATGTTGTGGCTGTTATAGTTGTAAGTTAGATTATAAGGCATATGAAGCTACGACAGGCCGGTAGTGGAAAATATATGGCTTGAATAAAAAAGTGATCCCGGCCATATGTTGGAAACAATAATCGATGTAAAATTTGTTTTCTACTGAAGTTTTATGGGCTTACTGTGTCGTTGAACTGCTTCACCTACTACCATATAACAGCTGTTATTATATCAGATTATTAGAATCAGATAGGTTCAACTTTTAAAGTATAGAATATCATTTGTCAGAATCTTTTTGTATCTTGCTATCATTTATAACATGCTATATTTGGAATAAGGTACAGGAAAGGTAGATAGAAACATATAAAAGGGATGAACACAATATGGCTTTTACAATAAATAGAACACAGTTCACACTTTACATTGCTGCCATTGGACAAAGAGGTAATGGCTGCCTCTTGAAGAAAATCGATCGTTACCACCCAATCCCCCAGCCTAGGTTTCATTCTATCGAAACTGTACCTAGTCATTTCTCATCCTCTCGTTCTCAGCTTGTTATCGGTCCACGGCAGTCAGTTTGTTTGGTAGAGCATCTCGGGGTTACTTAATATTATGGTGGGGGTAGAGGACGTCGCCGATTAAATAAATGAAACTTGTGAAGTAGAAGTTTTAAGTTTTATTATAGAGAAACATTTACGACATTTGCACTAGGTTACTTAAGGTAAAGATGAATCAGAATACTTATTACATGAAGATGATAAATAATTAATGCAGTGTGCCTTTAGCCACATGGCCTAGTTTTCCTCCCACCCATCTCTACGCACGCTTTTATCAACACGCCAAGAACTTTACAATACCCGTCCTCTCAACTCGCGTGCTGATCAGGAAGTTTTACAGCACGTCTTCACGACTCGCGTGCTGACCAGGAAGTTTCCCAGCACGTCTTCATGACTCGCGTGCTGATCAGGAAGTTTCCCAGCACGTCTTCACGACTCGCGTGCTGATCAGGAAGTCCCTTGCGTCGGACGCTTCCCTTCTACTTAGGGTCAAAAACAGACGCTTAATCGGGGGTGCTGATTGGCTAGCAGTTCGCGCCAAACCTCCCCTTTCCATTGTGAGGCCACACGTGCAAGACACAGGTGCACCTCACAGCTTCCGGGTACCGATAGGATTAAAAAGCAAGTGAAAAGTAATAAATTTAGATGAAGCTAAGATTCCCACAAAGACTTTACGAAAATGAATAATACTAGATTTAAAAGTTAAAGGCTGAAAAATGATGTTAATGAATTGAAATTCAAACAAATATTGCTTACAACTTTGGTTAAGATTTAGACAACTTATAATTAATATTAAACCCCACACTTTCTTATAATTAAACATTTAATTCTAACATAGAGCTTAAATTAGGCCTAGACAAATGGAAAACAATAATGTATTGGAAATTTAGTACTTCAGTATGATCATATTAACATGTAAACAATGACAAACTAATTTAGTTATTTAAAAGAAATGGTCTAGAGACCTGACCACTTTACAAAACTCATCAGAAGAGAGAGTGAAATGTGCAGCGTGAATTCCTAAAAAAGGAAACCAAACAACACAAAAGGGAAGAGAAAGGAAATTGGTAGAGAATAATATGATACTTAGATGGGAACATGTAAAAAGAATTAATAACATCAAGGATAAACACAGGAAAGGGACATTGGATGTGAATATATAATATACCTCCTTAAAGAAAACTAGAGCATCATTATATGAAATAGACTTGAATTTTTTCAAATATGACCAGAAAAAATAATTTTTAGCTTTTTACCAATCAAATATAAGTAGCTAACGTATTTTCACAGCAAGAAGAGTAAACCTTTGTTAACATTGGGATTATGTTTGATTTGAGACTGACCGATTTACCTTTCTCAAGATTGGTGACACTGTGTAGTAGATCCCAACATGCTACAGCCATTTGAAAGTTGGCAACAATGGCACTAGAGGAAAGGCTGGCAACAGTAAGCAATGGTACAGCACTATCCTCTACTTCCACCTTCCGTCTTTTACTCTTGGTCTCGGTGGGGGTTTGTGGGGGTTTTGTAGTGAATGCTTCTACCATTACTAGAGGCACCTCGCTCCCATTACCTGATAAGAACATTCATAATAATTTCTCTTGATGCCGGTAACCACAACACTTATGGGGGGAAGGGAAAAGACATTATTTTTACTGGCGGTTCTCTATGGTTGTGAAACATGGACCTCCTATACCTTTCATTATGAAAAAAAAAAAAGAAAAAGCTTTGGGTGTTATAAAACAAAGTGCTTGGTAAGATATTTGGTCCAAATAGGGATGAAGATATTGAAGAGTGGAAGAGATTACACAATGATGATCCCCATTTTTATCAATTTAAATCCTTAAAATTTAACCTCGATTCCTAATTCCTCAACATTTAAAATCTAAATATTTTTCCAGGCACCCCAGCTCACATTAAAAATATGTTTTTTAGTTTATGTATCATAATGTATTAGATTTACTCATAACATTAAATAAAAAGTGTAAAAAATGCTTGATATTTGCATGACCACTAAGGCTATGTTTAGTTTATTTATAGTTTATCGGTAAGGCAAATAAAATAATAACATGTAAGGTAAGCAAAAAAAAACAACACTCAATTCTTTTCATATGCAAAAGGGGCCCATTCCATTCGAGTCTAGGTAGGTGTCTCTTGTATTTGGTTTTGAGGCGCACTAAGTCTGACTATGAATCTGGCCCTTATTCTTGATTCTTTCGATACTATTAACAATTGAAAGTATCAAGATATTGAGGAATCATCAGGTTTGATATTCATATACATATGTGTTCAAATTACTTTCCCACATACAACCGGATGTTTAAAATATATCAAATGAATAGTTTTAATCTTAGATAACAACCAATCTATACCCACTTTGGTGGCCGTATGGTCTAAAGTGTTGTTCTTACATTAACTAAACTGCTGATGACAGGGGGGTTGAGGTTTGAATCTTAGTCAGCTGTACTGAAGGTGGATATCCTAAATTCTTTCCACTCTCCCTCCAAGCAAATTTGAGTATACTTCCTCCAAATTCAACCTTCCTTATTACTAAAACTTTACCGTAGTTAGTACATAGGTGTATTGCCCGAATAGGCACTAAGACGCAGTACTAAAAAAAAACCTGATCTTTGTAATACAAATCCCATAAAACTATCTATAAAATACTTATATGTTAGTGTGAATTAACCCCCCTAGTATTCAAGCAACTCACCTGCCTCCACACTGCTTGTATACTCATGAAAGCAGCGAAGAAAGAAAACAATACCGCAATAAAGCAATTCCTTATAGTTCCTCTGTTCCTCTGAAACCAACAATAGATTCTTCTTGGTATGTAAGATCTTCTGCCAGTACATTTCCTTGTTCCTGTCACAAACGTTATTAACAATTTACATATAATATAAAATAGATAAAATGATAGAAGTTTGGTAAAATGAAGCACAAATAAAGGTAAAAACACTAACACATATTTACACACACACAATTCAATATTTCAATAATTTCTTGCATCTTCCTCAGGAAGTGGAAGTAGTGGTGGTGGTGGTG
>CABFWB010000861.1:98915-115468 GCA_902151455.1 Timema bartmani
TGTGTGTTTTTTTGATAATGAGTTCCCAGGAGAAAAAAAGAAGAGAAGTTACAGATCACCAAGTCATTCAAAAATTTCAATTTCAAAATTCTTTGAGGCATAATATTGGCCTAAATTACTGTGGTTAACTATCACATTACTCTACATAACCATATGTTTTCATAACAGCTGTCCCAAGTGACAGTGGCAGATATCAGCTGTTGGCGTAGTGATATTTTAGGGACTATTTTTTAGTTACTTTTTGAGCTGTCATCCAAGTAAACTTAGGTCGTGAATGGCGTATAGATCTGGTAACTTTATCTAGCTGTCATTTACTACTACTGCTACAAGACAAGATCAGGATCATCGGACCAGCAATGTCAAGAGTTGGGGGGAGGAACAAAACATTTAGATTTTAGTAGTAGGACTTCTGAAACAAATTATATTGAGAACCCATATATCAGATTATAATACTATATAAAAGAAAACTGTCAGTAAAAAAAAAGTTAAAATCAATAAAAAAATTACATTAATCATAAACATAGAACTTGGATTAATGTAAATTATTCATTTTGGAGCTTGTTCATGCTTAGTTCAGTAGATTAAAAGTATTTCCAGGCTAGATTTGTTAAATTGATTACATTGTTTCGGCTGTATTTACAACGTTGTAAACAATTTCATCGATGAGGTTCAAACCTGGAAATAGTTTTGATTTAAACTCTGTCTACTAAAGCCTCCAAAACTTAGTAAATGGTGTGAAGCTTAAAAAAAATAGCTTTGTTCACACCACGGTTCCAAAATATGGTAATTAATGGTGGTTCAAAAGTTACAATCTGGCACGTGACATTTTGTTAATTTATATATATTCTAACCAGTTAAACTTCTCCAGTCTCCTCTCCATCTTCTTCTTTAGATATAGTCTGCGGCAGCCATTGGGTTCAGTAGAGCTTCTCGGGGGTTAATTAAATAATGGTGGGGGTGGAGAACATAGTCTATTAAAGAAGTTGAAATTTATGAGGTAGATTCTGAAGTTTTATTTTTGAGAAAAGTTAATAGACATTTCATTACATTTTAAACCACTAGTTACATAATGAAAAGAAAAGAAAAGTACATGAAGATAGATAAATTGTTAATGTTGTTGTCATTTAGTCATATGGTCTCCCTTTTCACCCACCCATATCTAAACCCTCTTTGGCCAACACGAAAAGAACGCGACTATTCGTACCTCTTAGCATACGTCTTATTAGCTCACGTGCTAACCGGCAAGTGTGTTGGGTCTGACGCTTCTTTTCCACATAGTATCAAAACACACACTAAATCAGATGTGCTGATTGGCTAGCTGTTCGCACCAAACTTCCCCTTTCCACTGTGAAGCCGCACGTGCATCTCGCAGCTTCTTGGTACAGATAAAATAAAATAGCATGATGCTTAAAAGTGAAAAAGTAAAAGTAATAAATTTAGACGACTATAATTTCAACAAAGATTCTACAAAAATGAAAACTACTGGATTTAAAAGTTAAAGGCCTAAATAAATTTAAAACTTATATTGCCTACAACTTTGGATTACTTATAATTAATATAAAACCCCACACTTTCTTATGATTAAACATTTGAACTGACTAATTTAGTAATATAGAGATTAAATTAGGCCTAGAAAAAATAATAAATTGAAGATGCTGAAGGCTATTTATTAAAATAGGCCTAACTGATTGGAAAACAATAATGTACTATAAGTGTAGTACTCTCAGTATCTTGATAATGTTAACATGATTTCTAATAAATTAAAGGGGGGATTTTGGTAAAATGATATATAAATGTTACTAAATGTCTTTGAATATTATAAATATTGGGCACTTGCAAGCCTATTACGACCATAGTGAATTTAGTGGTTTTAAGAATGGTATTAAATTAACAAAATAAACAATGGCAAACTAATATAATTATATAAATGAAATGGTCTAGACCAGTGGTTCCCAACCTGGGGGCGATCGCCCCCAAGTGGGCGATTTGGGTTATCAGAGGGGCAATAAATAAGTGGGGGGCGATGAGTATTCAAAGGGGAAAAAATTAAAATAGTACTGTACAGTAGAAGTTACTGTCAACTTAATTTTTTCCAGATTCCAATTTTAAAATGAAAAGGGGGCGATAGGTGTTAGTCAACCTCCAGAAATGGGAGATGGGCCACAAAAGGTTGGGAACCACTGGTCTAGACTCTAGAGCTAAGGGCCTAAAACACCGACCACTTTACAATATAAAAAAAGAATGTTTAAGTTCTGAACAAACTACAGTAGTTAGTAAGATATTTATTCAAATACAATATCTTTACCAATTCAATTTTTTAGAAAGTATATGATCTTGTTATTTACACGCACATGTATAAAATCTAATCATCTAAAGTAAAAATACAACATGATACTTAAGTTGTATTTTTCACATGTATCATATTTTATTTTAAGAGGGCTTAGATATAGGCCTTAGTACTCTCTAGACAACATATCTTTTATGAAGATCGATAATCCTAAAAAGAGTTGAGGTGGTAGAAGCAATAAAGTGAATCTAATCACATTTGGTTTCTTTTAAGTAATACAAGCTCATTACGTAATGTTGAAACTTATGTTTTGTTAGCAACAAGTTTAATTTTTAAAAGTGGTCAGTTTTTTGCTGGTTCTGTGGTCCTTAAACATAATATGAGACTTTTGAACTGGGTTAGAATAACATCAGAATATCATGATTAGCATCAATTTACCATTATTTGACATGTTTGTTATACCCAATCTATGATAGGAGAGGTGGTGGTGACAGACAGCTAGCAGAAGGTTCTTTATAGCAAACGTTGGCTGAAAGTCACCAATGTCAACCTAATAGGAAATAATTATTATTTTATTAGTTATTCTATATTATCATTAATTATTTCCAAATAGGTTGACATTAGCTACTTTCAGCCAATGTTTGGAATAAAGAACCTGCTAGCTGTCACTGTCATAACAGTATTTGAATCCTTTTACCTAAGCTCCTCAAGCCACAACACATCCAGGTGCATATTAGGCCTGTTGTAATTTAGTGTTTTAAGACATTGGATTAGCCATGTAGCTGCATTCAAAACACATCAACTGTATTTTGTTATTTAATTTAATTGAAAAATACTGATTTGAATGTTACTACTTAAAAATATGATGTAGCCTACATGAAATTTGTTTAATGTTCCTCTCCCATTCCCCTTAGAATATTTGACACAGGTTCAATTCTTGTTAGGTGTTTTTAACACATTTCTCAGTGTTCGACTATACATAATTTAAATTTACACTATGAATAAGGCTACCATAAATTTAGCGGTGTAAATAGTAGGCCTAACTATGTACTAGAGAGGAGGTCCCCAAACTTAATGAGCAGAGGCTACATCAGAATATTAAAAGTGCTAGATGGTCCAGATCGAAAAAGAGACATATTCTAAAGATGTGTATATATTCACACACAGACAGATTATAACCATAATCAAACATGAATAGATGTAAGCTGTGCAGCCAACCCTCTTCCCATAGGAATCATTCCGCAGCCCCTCTGTTTAACAGACACTTCGAAATGAGGCTAGCGAGTGCTGAGGAATTATACACCATGTGGCTGATTTTATTATGTTAATCCAATCCTGCTGTAGATCGCATATGGTAGTATGTATCTAGGTATTTTGTGTACTGTTACAGAAGCCTCATCATTGAAATGGTTTATGGTATATGGTTTCATGGTCTTGGTCATATTTGCTTACTCAGACTGATCTTTCTGTATAGGGTCACTTCTGTTAGACTGGGTTTAGATTCTTGCTTGATACATTACCGTAGAAAAGCATATAGCTTAGATTTACCTTTTCAAGAAATGGGAAAATGTGTTCTAAACATTTAAATATTTGTCTTCATTAAATTATTTTTTAAGAAATAATACTGAATTCACTGTGTGTAGGTTCAATCTTTATACTTCTTGTGGCTTTTAAATTAGAAGTCTCAGGGTTGGCAGACATATGAAAAAGTCAATGAAGTAATAAGGTGTCTTTTTTTATTTTCAGTAGCCGTGGCTATAAATGTTACCCAGCCATCTACTAGCTTCGTGGAATCTTCTGTGTGCATTTCACTTTGCAGTCATCACCTTGTTAAAACTAGATTTGAGAGAATTCAAATCATTTACAAATAAAATGTTAATTAGGATTATCAGGTGCAAACAAAACAAATTGGAAGTGATTTTTATTTTTAACTTAATTTTAGTGTGTGAATTATTTAAGTTTCCATGTTAAGTTTGCCAGGAGGGCATTACGTTGTTTATATCTTGATAAAGATTTTATGATCTTTGTAATGTGTAGCTTCTAGAACTGTACTATTTAATAAATTCATCATATTTGCACCTTATTGCTTGTCAATTGTTTTATAAATTAGGTACCTTAAACACACACAACATAAAACATGTATAGGGTCAGGCAGTCCTTAAATTAAGGGTTTTGAGAGGTGTTTTAGTATTTTCTTACAAGGGGAGGGGTCAGACAGAATACATGTTTATTATAGGCTAAGACAAAATCTAAAAAAATAATAATAAAAAACTAAGATAGTAAGTATTTTAATTACAAAAGTGTTACACATAATTTTAATAAAATTTCACATTATTCACTTTATTACCAATTCTTATGTATAAAAATAACCAAACGATTAAAATAATTTAATTTACCAAATCGTAATGTGGGGATGGTTGTCGAAAATCATATTAAAAAAAATCCAAAGTTAAGGACAGCCCCTATAGAAATAACGACTTAGGGCCAGTTTCATAGTCAGATTTAGTATGCCTAAAGTGAGAGTAGATACTAAATACAGGACGACACCTACCTAGACCAAAATGGAATGGGCCAGTTTCGCATATGAAACTGGCCCATTCCATTCAATTTCAGGTAGGTGACGTCTTGTATTTAGTATAGCGCCGCACTTGAGGTGTACTAAATCTGACTATGAAACTGGCCCTTAGTTAAAAATTATCTTCAATGGTTTTAAAATTAAGGCATTAGGTACACTTTGATTTTATAATGAATGTGCATTTGTAGCACATTTTAGAAAATACAACCATATTTTGTGTGGCCAATATTGATAACATTTTACTACATTATTAGTGTTATTTTATAGGTAATGATAGTATCCATCAAAAGCGACATGACTTGACATACGAATATGCGATCATAGAATTAGTGCCTTTTTCTATTATGAATTGGGGTGTGGATCCAGATGGACACACCAATTTGAATATCATTGTTTTTGTAAGATTATTTCAGTAGGCTTTACATATAAAATGAAGTAGACATTTAATCATTATTATATAGTATATTGGTTACATATACACTGCTCATGATAAAACATTCTAAACACAATAAAAAAATGACTAGATACAAAAATTCCTATGGTTGAACAAATACTGTGCAAAAGAAAAACTTATAAGGCCTAGCTAGCTAGCTATGACTAGAGAAAGTTTGTTTTCTGTTAACAATGAATTTGAAACGTTTTTACTTTAAAGCATTATTAGGGCCAATATATTTTTTGCAAAGGAAACCTAACTGGTGTCTGGAATTGACATTTTCAAGGATTTTTTTTTTGGGGGGGGATTTTTCTACAAAATACATGTGAAAAAAGATTAATTTTTATGTCTGTAATTTAATATCTATACTTTGGACCTTTTAGAGAATATACATGATATTGGTGTAGCTTAAAATTGCCAGTAATGACAAAGTTCATTAATTCGACTTTCTAGATCAGCGAATTTCCAATTAGAGTTCAACGAGAACTTGCTAAAAGCTTGCTTTTTTTTATTGGTGTGCCCCTAATTTTAATAAAACATGGACATTTTTGAGAACTCGTGTATTCGAAGAAGATTAAGAGAAGAGTGCTGGTTAAAATGTTAAATGAGGTTAGTAATAATATTAAGAGGCCAAGGACAGTAAGTATAGACAAATAATTTTGAGATATTTTATTCAAAAGCATGAGCTAATATTATTTGCCAACCCTACTGGTTAACATGTATATTTTGTCATTTATCCCTTCTGAACTAAAATGTGTCAGCCAGGTTAGGGATCCTCGAGCTTTTATGAAATATTTTAAGGGTTCCTCCAAACAAACAGGGCTGGGAATCCCTGTTCTAGATCGCCACATCTGACAAAAGTAAAAGCTGCAGATCAAATACAATGGCATGTAAATGCACGATAGATTTATTAACCTAAAAAAACATTAGAAAAGGTTAAACTGTCAAATTGACGAATCTAATAAAAACCAATTTGAGTAATTGTTTTTATAAACATTTCTTCATAATGCGATATTTTACTAAACTATAGTATGATTTTTTAAGGAAGGAACTTTTAAGAAAATCAAAACAATTTACTTTTATTATTAAATTATTTCATAGATGTTTATATTATCTATGAAAATTGAAATATGTGGATCACATGACTATATATAAATATTTAACATTAATACATTTCTATCAATTTCATTTGGAAATTAACTATAATAAACATTTTTTGGTTAATGACGATGAACAAGGTGCTTTTATTGGGCAATGCATAAAATATCAGTTTTGCATCATGTTTATTTCCACAGTTCCTATGCTATCTAACCTGAGGGGGTCTCCTTAATTTTTTGTATAATTTATAGTTAGTTTAAATGCCAAGCAGTTCTGACCCATGTTGCTTATTGTTTTATAAATGCACGCAAAACTTTACTACTTGCATATTAATTACATATTTTATTATATTGATAAGAATTAAAGTTGTATAATAGACACAACATACTCACTAAGTCTTAATGCTGAGATTAGATTCTAATTTAAATGTTATTGGTATAAATTAATCACAATTTGACTAGAATAGAATTTTCTAACAACAATCAAGATTTTGTAATCACATAAGCCTCCAATAGTTAAATGACTTAGACAATTATTACACTGACAACTTTTCTACTATCTTAAATTTATTGTAAACCCTAGGGTAAATTGCTCCAACATATGAACAAACAACATTCACAATTAAGTATTCTCTTTTTGCTTATGATTATATAGGTTTATAGCGATGAATAAAGTAGTAGTAAGGGCAATGTGGGGGAGAAGAAAGTGTCGTGGGATTGGACAAAGGTATTATATTACCAATATTCTAGGAAGGGATGTGAAAATTATAGAGACATAATACTGATGTGTCAATGCGTGAAAATGTACGAAAAGATTCTGGAAAGGAGAATGAGGAAAAGTGTGAAGGAAAGATGGAGAGAGGAACAAAATGGGTTCAGAGAGATAGATTTAATATTTGTAATTAGACAGTTGATGGAAAAGAGATTAGCGTTTGGAAAGGATCTGGTAATGGCATGTATGTATGTAGATAGAAAGTATGGAAAGCAATGGAGGAGGTTGGAGTAGAAATAGGAGTGGTTAGGAAAGTAAGGGATATGTATGATGATAATGTGAGTTGTGTAAAGACGAAGAGAGGGTGGACCAAGTGGTTACAAATAAAAAAATGGAAGTAAAGCAGGGAAGTGCCCTCTCACCATTACTATTTTTATTGGTGATGAAAATGATCATGAATAAAGTGGCAGGGAAACTGGGTGAGGAGAAAATGAAAGCATGGATGTTTGCAGATGACTTGATGGTATGGGGAGGAATGGGGGAGTGAAAGAGAGTGGAATGAAATTTAGCAGGGGAAAGAGTGAATTGCTAGTAATGATAAGAGGATTAGGCCTAATAAAGCTATAAGGTTGGAAGTAGTAGAGCTGAGAAAAGTAGAGAACATAAAATATAATTCATTCACGATAGGTCTTTACCTGGATGACAGTTCAAAAATCATATGTTTAGGTTTTAGGTTACCAACACTTGTAAAAGAACACTGTTTTGTTATGAATGTTAAGTTTTTTAATTACATGTTATATTTTACATTTAAAATAACTTAAACTTAAGTTTTCTCACATTATTTCATTACTTTTAACANGTGGGGGGTTATTATATAGGTGTGTATGAGACTTGCTATGGAGAGGAGAAGTGTTTTTCAAGTGTAAGGAAGTGCTGTACAGGGTGTACTTTGTACCCATTGTCGGACAACAACAGAAACATGGACAATGAATGTGAGAGAGATTAGGAAAGTGGAGGCCATGGGAATGAAGTTTGAGAGGAGCATGTTAGCTGTCACAAAGAGAAACAAGATAATAAAGTTATCTGAAAAAGAGTGGTGGTACAGGGAGTACATGAGATAGTAGAGGAAGCAAGAACTGAGATGGTATGTGCATGTTATAAGGATTGAAAATGAGAGGTTGCCAAAGAAAATGATGGAAGTGAAGTATGTAGGAAAAAAAGACTGCAAGGGAAGCCAAGAAAGAGATGGGAGGAGCAGATAACAGAAAGTGTGTAAGTTAGAGGAGAAGAATGGTGGAAGGATGGAGAACGATGGAGGCATTTTACTGAACTGACCCAGCCACAGGCTGGAAACAGTTGTTGATGATGATGATGATGATGATGATGATGATGATGATGATGTAACAAAGAATAGTGGGCTAGTTAACAACATTTGGTTACTAAACTTTGAAGCAATTTTGCTATCTAGGATTCTGTTTTTCAATTGTAGTATTACTCATGTATTCATAATAGGTAGCAATGTTTTGCCTATTGTCATGGGATCAGCTCTAATTTTATTATCAAGTGGAGTTGTTCACATCAGTCGAGTCTACTCGCTCTGTTTAGCAATACCATGTCTTAGAGTCCTCATTCTCCTCCAGTCAAAAGCCAGCATGGTTGCCAATGCTGGAAGAAAACAAAACAAATACAAGGTATATTCAAGTCTTTCAAAGTACAGCAATGACCAAGTATTCTCTAAATGAGTGCCATTTATATTTTTTAAACACATTATCAAGTGGAAACACTTACAAATTATGACCATATTTAGTAATAAATAGTTGCCAGTTATGGTAATGAAATACATTTATTTTTCAAGCAATGTGGATGAAGAATGTACAAGATATAATCCGGGTGTTCAAACAATGACCTCTCGAGTCAGAGCTAGCTAGGTATGCCACCACACACATGATTATTAAAAAAATAATAGGTATTGTTTGCTTGAGTGTGTAGTAGACTATAATTAGTTTTGTAACTTGATATAAACAACTTTGGTCACCATGTCTTCCTACCAGTTCAGGTTTTATGCATATGAATTAGTTATGCTAATGTGTTAAGGATAAAGAAGGTTGATTTTATAAGTACCATACCAGCATTTGTGTAGAGCGAGAGTGGAAAACCATTTAGAAAAAAAGAGATCTTCAGTTCACCCAACCGGGATATTGACAGTCTAGTCTATTGTGAGAATGACACCTTAGACCATTCCTCCATTGAAGTAGGTGACTTGATAATTAAGGTATACAATTTTGATCATATATCGGTTTCAAGTACTTCTTAAGACTAGGATACCTTGTGCTTGATAGTAATTAATAATAGTCTTTGGACCTGCAACTACTCAAAATCCTCTCTGTTATTTGAACCAATAAGATTTGAATAAATGGTAGTATTCCTACCTATTGGCTGGTCCGGTGTAAGGGGGAGGGTTAGGGCGGTAGAAAGAGTTGCGCTCCACTGACAACCTGTAAATAATAAAGGGATAAAAATGATATAATGTTGAAAAAAAAGGGTCAATGTTAATCCCTCCTCTGCATTTTTATCTATATTAATAAAATAGATAGTTTGTCATGAACATTGTACGATAATCATCGAATGGGGAGGACTGAAATTTTAAAATTAGTAGCTCCTGTGCATAAACATGTGCACCTCGAAACTGGAATTTTAAATTCTGAATTATATTTTTTTCTAAATTTATTAAAAACTGAGTCTGAAGAAATAAAATTAAGAGCTGTTTTTTATGTCGGTTTGAAGCAAAGAAAAGCTTTGCCCTGGGTAACGCCGGGTACTTCTTCTAGTTTTATATACAATCAGAACTATGTATAAAGTTAGTATTATTTACAAAGTAGTATGACACTTTTACTCTGTTAGCAATGCGTTTTCCTAGTAAACTTAAGTTGCTGGATTTGATTCCCGGCATGGCCAAGAAATATATCATTAGTAAAATTGGAGTTTTACTTCCTAAAGTGCTGAATTGACAGCTTGAGGTTTTGGTGTTTTATTTGTTCTCAACCGAAATTATCAGTTTGCTCAGAAAGTATATGTTAAATACCTCTAATACCTAAAATAAAAGAAACCATACATACTATTCTCAACATTTTGGCCAAAGGAATTAAATAACTTTATGAGTCGTGGAACAAATATCCTATTTTCTGTGAGAATCTTGTTTTTAGAGTAGAATTCAAATCATTCATATTCAGCCTAGTGAATATTAATTTTACAGGGTTGCCATGCACCTGGAGAATTGAAAAAAAAAACCAATATATTTTTGGTGTCTGGGGGAAAACCCGTGAAAACACAGGGAATTTTGAAAAATAAAATAAAATTAATGGAATATTTGTTAATTTGGAACATTTCACTGAAAGCTTAAAATAGTAGGTCTTTAAATATATGAAACAGTTAACTGAAGAAATAAGTACAATGAATCAAACATTTCTCATTATCCCTTAAACAAGGGTTGTCAAGTGCCAGAAGATGTATTTCCTCATCAATCTTAAATCATCCTATTTTAAACATAAGTTGCACAAATTTACACTCGGTCAGGTTGATAAAAATGAAATTGTACTAGGCTACTCTTTTCTTCAATCTAAGCAGCTTGGAAAGATGGGAACTCCTGGAAAACACACGGAATTTGGTAGTAAGAAAATAATGGCAACCCTGTTTAATAAGTTTATTTGAGTTTCAAACACAAACCCTTAGGGAATCTCAAAAATCGTAGATTGTGTAAACTAGCGCAGAAAATAAACGTCATGTGACGTGCTCTAAGCCAATCACAAAATTTCCGCTTAATCGGTGCAAGCTGTTCTGCTGAAGTTCAACTATTCTCTACTGTGTCAGCTCTGCTCAAGATGTTAGGCACAGGAGAACCAATCAAATCTCAGAACCAACCTTCTTAAATATGTGTGCATGTGAATTTGAAAATATATGCACTCTACAGCCAGAAACTAGCAGACAGCTTTGTTGGCCGTTGCGAAGAGATTTGAAATAACCATTAATGTAAAAGGTGTGTATCGATGTAATGAATTGTGCCACAACACAGCTTTATAATTTGTAAACATCCATTGGGACAATGATCTAAAATATATGTCTATCTACTAGAAAATAAAATCTGTTGATAGTCAGCTCTTTTACGTTAGTGTTGAAATGCATCATGGGGTCAATTTAAAGTGTGTAAATTGCTGCACCTCCTGAGGCAAATTCTTTCTATTTTCAATGAACGTGGGAATCAAACTTTAGTCACATATGTCTTGGCAGAAGTCAGCTTCACCACAAAATTGTGACCAAAAAACCAACTATTGTAAGGAATAGAGGACCTTATAAACAATTTTTAATACCTTTTATTTTCATTACTGATAGCTATCCTCAATTATGGTTATATTAAGGTTAGTATTACACTTTATAACTGAATAAGATCAGGTCATATTAAAGACAAGTCGATTACTCCAGAATATTACCTGGGGGAGGCGGTACGGGGCAGGGAACTGTTGGGGCTGCCTGTGCGTGACCGAGAAACAGTACTAGAACACTGTTCCGACGTCGAGATGGACACTTGCCGCTGACTCGACAGTGATCTGAGTGTGTGTGATGCTTTCTGAACTGCGGTGTACTGTACCATCTGAGTAGCCGGGGTCTGGTTGTTCCTCTTGGTAATGCCCTCATGGTGGAAACACAATATCAGGGACAACAGCAGAACTAGCACCAGCATCACAAGCATTGGCACCAGCAGGGTCAAAACAAACTCTCCAACATAACTTCGCTGTGGCACACCTAGAGATGTGGTATCCAAACAAAAGTATATCACTCTATTCATTAAAGATATTTATAGTATCGAAAGAAAAGAATCAATAACAGTAAGTATTGGTATCAATATTTTATTCAGGGAAAGAATAATAAAAATTACGACTTGTGAATTATAATGGTATTTTCATATTTATTAAATCACTGAAAATTATAATGACAACCATATCACTTATATTATTATATTTTAGTATTGTATGATGGATATTAGGAAAGATTTTACTATGCCAGTTTTTATTAAAAATATACTCTTTCCATCTATTTTGTACCCTACTTTAACCCTGTAAGTTAGAAAACTTGCCTTGTTTAGTTACATTATGAGGTATATGTTTCTAGTATATATTTCTGCACTATAGTAAACAAACATGACAATTTCTTTTCACACACTGACATCAAAGTAGTTTAGCGGTGCTTGATATTGAACACATCAGGATAAAAAACTACATTAAACTATACCTGATTTGGTAGGTCTAGACCAGCGATCCTCTTTCCCCAAGCCGAGAGGTTTGTACTGGTCGATGATGCCTGTGTCCACATGGCCTGCATGCTGTCTTAAAGACGAAGAGGTGTCTTCCACTAATCTAAATGTGCACCAGTCCAGAGCAAATCCAGCATCTCGGAACAACCACTCCACCGTAGTACGTTTGAAATTCCGCGGACATGTATTTAGTTTCCACAGAGGTTTCACCTCTTCCTGAAGATCGATTAAAAGTGATGAAAAGGTGGCTTGACTTCCAATTCTCATCACAATTCCTTCTTTCTCATCAGGAAGTAATGGTAGCCTTGCTCCAAGCTCAACAGCTGATGCAAGGAACGTTACGTACAAATCATCTTCACTTTCCTTCCATAATTTCTGCCTGAATACATCAAGAAGACGTTTCAGTCGTTGAGTATCAAACATATTTTCCACATTCATGTTATTTATTTTTAGTTGGACTTCATATCTTGCGGGATCTACTTTCTCGTGCACCTTCATATGGACTGTCGTTTGTCCCGTCTCGTAGGTTTTCTGGTTCAATCCGACAATCTCAATGTCGATATCATTATGTTTTAGTGGTGGGACTCCATAAAGGTAACCTATATGCTCATGTTTACTGTATGTATAGTGGATCCAGGATGGGAGGTCTGGAGCATTGAGGAGAGAAGGTCGATACGAATACTGGTCCGTCTCTCCTGAAATACATTCAATCAATAGTCATAAGACTAAAACAAATGATGTATGGATCAAGAGGCAATATTGATTATTGGCCGTGGTTCTTAGCTGACCACAACTGGTGTATAAACAATAGTTAATTTAATTTGAACCAAAAAATAACTTACATGTATTTAAACCAAGTAATGAAAGAGAGCAAAATTGTATAATGAA
Source organism: Timema bartmani (assembly GCA_902151455.1). Taxonomy (NCBI): domain Eukaryota; kingdom Metazoa; phylum Arthropoda; class Insecta; order Phasmatodea; family Timematidae; genus Timema; species Timema bartmani. The sequence continues at coordinate 112,213 of CABFWB010000861.1, forward strand.
TGGGAGGGGACACCATGCTTTGTAAGTCTGTACATCTTATTTATTTTTAACATCAGTTTGGAGAGTTAAAAACAACTGGGGCACAAGCTTGTTGGGATTTTGGATGCGAAACATACTTAGAAAGTGAAGCCCATTTATAATCATGAATCCAAACATATTTACAAAAATGTAAAAGCTTGAATACGATTTTAACAGTTTTGAACTTTTGCATTTTAAGAACGTATAAACCAGGGCTGTGGAGTCTAAGTAGGAATACATTTTTGGGCAGAGTCAGAGTTGGTAAAAATGTACAGACTCTGGCTTCAAAATGAAAAACTTATAATATTATAGCACTATATGATAGCTTTATCATTTTGATTTTATACTTTTATTAAAATTCTTTAGGACCTATATTTATCAAGTTATTCGGGAAAGAGTAGGAGTACAGGGAGTACATGAGATAGGAGAGGAAGCAAGAGTGAGATGGTATGGGCATGTAATGAAGATGGAAAAAGAGAGGATGTCAAAGAAAATGTTGGAAGTGAAGTATGTAGGAAAAAGATCACAAGGGAGGCCAAGAAAGAGATGGAAGGAGCAGATAACAGAAAGTATGCAAGTGAGAGGAAGATAGAGGCATTTTAATAAATAGACCCTACCACATGCTGGAAACAGTTGATGATGATTTGTAATTTGGATTTACAAATTTATTCAAGTATAAATTCCCTATGTCAAATAAGCTTCCCATGAAGTCATCTGTGTTGCAACTTTATTTGCAGTAAATTTGTTATTAATATTAATATACTTTAGCCATTTCCGAAGTAGTCTGACAGTTGAAAAATAGAGGAGTCCGAGCTGAAGACTTGGCGTATTGACTCCACAGCACTGAAATAAACTACTCTGAACAATTTGGTTAGAATTAATACATATACAAATTTAAAAACTGGATGTGTGTGACCATTTTATAGCTTAAAGCTCACCACCATCATGACAAATTCATAACAGTTTTTTGTAATCATTATCATCAACAGTTTCCAGCCTGTGGTTGGGTCAGTTTAGTAAAATGCCTCCATTTTCCTCTATTCTTCCACCACTCTTCCTCTTTAATTTCTGCCATTCTTCTCCTCTCACTCAAACACTTTCTGTTATCTGCTCCTCCAGTCTCTTTATTGGCCTCCCTTGCGATCTTTTTTTTCCTAGGTACTTAATTATCCAACATTTTCTTCGGAATCCTCTCTTTTTCCATCCTAAATACATGCCCATACCATCTCAGTCTTGCTTCCTATACTATCTCATATACTCCCTGCACCCCTACTATTTCCCGGATATCCTCATTCCAACTCTTGTTCCTCTTCGTGACAGCTAACATGCTCCTCACAAACTTCATTCCCATGGCCTCCACTTTCCTAGTCTCTCTTACATTCAATGTCCATGTTTCAGCTGCATATTACGTAACGATGAGTACAAAGTATGCCCTATACAGCACTTTCTTACATTTCAAGGGGACTTCCCTTCTCCATAGCAGGTCTCCTACACACCCAAGATTTGTAAGATTACCAGCAAATTATTTAACTATAACATACCAATCACTAGTTTTAAAACCAGGGGGCTGAAACGAGTTTGTAAAACCACTCCTTTCGAAAAAAATATTTGGAAGGTAATGTCATCAACACCCACTGCTTCTTAAGTGAGTTTGACAAACTATTTGTGGGGCTAGTCCTGGGAGTTATGTTAAAGCGTATGCATATTTTATGCAGCTATAATTTTAAATTCAAAACCTGATAACATAATAATTATAATTATCAGCACCGCGTCTTACTACCCATTCGGGTTATATGCAAACCTGATAACAAATGTGTGAGTTATGTAACTAGCCTAGTTAACGTCTACTAACATGACTGTTACATTTTACCTTGGAGAGTCCAATTAAACATTGAAGGTTCGATAGGCAGGATGAACACTTTTGTCATGTGAACATTTTCACATGTGCATGTGTATGTGAAGAGAAGGATTCCAATAAAATATACAGTGTTCATTCTGAGAAAATAGTGTGAACTATAAAAGTAAAGGTGGGTATTTAAATAATATCATGAATACATCTTAAATAAATATATAGGTAGCTACATTAAAAGCAATTAAAGCAATACAAAAATATTAATAAAATACAAATTGGTTTAGTGATAGGATGTAATAAATATAATTATCGTGTATGTATTTAAACTTCCTAAGCAACTGAACCCAACCTGAGTCAATTTCTTCAATTAGTACCTAATATATGTATTATTCAAATACTAACACTAGCCCATGTCTATTCTCAACCATATTCTATTTATTTTAATATTCCTTAACCTGAACACTTTTATAATTTATTTATTTTCTATAAGTGGAATCAAAGATAGCGTGCCACTACAATCTGAGAGACAGTGTCTCAAGTGTGATAATTTTTAACTATTTGTAAAGAATGGCCGGTCTCCTCGGATCAGTAAGTAGTCAAAAGTGAAAATAACTTGTTTGAACTTTGAAAATTGAATGGAGCCAAATGACTGTTGAATAGTATTGATTATGGCGGTATTGTAAAAAAAATCAAAAAAATCTACGATGTATTTATCCTTGAACTGTTATATCCTTATAAAATAATGTGTTAAAACCAATTTACCAAAAGAAAATTTAAAATAACTAATAAACTATATTAAAAATTATATTTCAATATAATACATATTTCATCAATTTCAAGCGGGAGTATTTTAAAAAGTTTTTGTTTAATAATTACTCCCGATAAAAGAACACGCAGTTTTATTTATTGGGTCCGGGGTTTAATCCTCGGTCCCGGCAAAGATTTATCTGATTGCCAAACCCTTCTTTCACCTCTGACAAGACGTGTATTAATCACAACTATACGCCATTCACGACCTAAGTTTACTTGGATGACAGCTCAAAAAGTAACTAAAAAATAGCCCCTAAAATATCACTACGCTAACAGCTGATATCTGCCACTGTCACTTGGGACAGCTGTTATGAAAACATATGGTTATGTAGAGTAATGTGATAGTTTACCACAGTAATTTAGGCCAATATTATGCCTCAAAGAATTTTGAAATTGAAATTTTTGAATGACTTGGTGATCTGTAACTTCTCTTCTTTTTTTCTCCTGGGAACTCATTATCAAAAAAACACACACAAATCTATCCACAAATAAAAAGAACCCCTTATAAAATTTCGTGAGATTAAAGTTAGATTAAACTTATATTTAAGTTTGATAAAAGATAAAAGTTTAAAGTTA
>CABFWB010000861.1:120210-202672 GCA_902151455.1 Timema bartmani
AAAAAAAAAAAAAAAGCCTATTCCAGAGTCCCCATTAAAAATATGTTTTTGACAAATGGTTAAATATATTATTATTTAATTAAATTTAATATGCACATTTCATACATATTGATTAAATATAGAAAATAGTCAGTAGACTAAATGCTTAAAATAATCTCCGCTCTTTATTTTCTAGTTACTTTTATTAATGGTAGTTTAATTTACCTAAAATATGTGTAGCTATAATGCAAGATTGTTTGAATGAAAATAACTAATTAATAATTAATTATTGTTGTAATATATGACTGCTAACGAAGATGTATGTGTGACTTACAGACAGTGACAAGGTTGGACCCTAAATTCATAGCGCTCCACTGTCAAGAGGTGGGCGGGAAGAATTACGAGAGGAGTATGAAGCATGTTGAGTTTTTTGTCAAGTAAGTTTTGTATCATTTAAGTTAACATACCTTTGAATAATTAGATGGTATTTTTTAACAATAATTTGGTTGGGTATTCTTCTGGGTTGGACTATGAAAAATATGTGGATGGTATTAATTAAAGGACTTAGAGCTTAGGTTTTTCATTTAAATAAAGATATATTCACAGGGATCCTTAATCAATAAAAGATTATGGACCACTAAATAATTACTAACTATACTCATTAAATTTGAAATGGGTAGAAATATCAAATGATAAATGCTACTAGACATCAATGTTTTAGAGTGTAAATACTTTTTCAGCACCCATTCATTATGGACAGAGTCAGTAATGAATGAGTGCTTAAGGAGTGCACTTTGAAAGAGAATCCAACAGGTCAATGTGAAAAAAACATCTTACCTTCTTAACGCTGGTTTGGGCGTGTTGAGAGGATGAGTGTGGACCAATTGACGAAGCACATATATGAAGGTAGATAGTATAGGGATAGACCATGTAAAACGTGTCTAAGTGCTGTAGACGAATCTGTGAAACAGAGAACCATTAAGAGTTTTAAGAATAAAAGCGCATGTATGACTCTGTGTATGGATGTTGTTGAAGTGAAGGGAGTATGCAAGGGTAGGGAAGAGTGGAGAAAGTTAGTGAGGATGAGTAAAGTACAGAGCTGATGTTTTTTGAGCTAGATGCACAGTTTCATACATACCCCATAAGGGAACAGGATTAAGTATGTATGTAGGCAGGTCTATATAGACCTGTACAATTTTGTGCTACTTCCCCAATCAGCTTACTGACCTTTCTTGATAAGATGTACCAATAATGAAGAAAATTATCAAAAGTTTTTCTCTGAATCAATTAATAGTGTCTTCACCTCCTTTCCTGTGAATAATGCCTTGCTAACTTCCTTAAGGTCTATCATTACAGTGTGAATTTAACATAGAAAGCCCTTGCTAAATCCATGTTTGAGCCTTTGAATTCAATCTTACTGGCCGAATGGAAATATATTTTTTATGTAATTATTGTAATTAATTACTGTGTCTGCTTAAAATACAATTTAACATTCAATAAGATAAACATTTGAAGATGAAATGAGTTAAGATTACAGGTACAGCAGCCACTGGCATATTTTCAACTGGTGGAAAAATTACACCTGGAAACAGGAATTCAACCCTGGACCTTTGACTTAGCACACCATTGATCTTCCACTAAGCTATCTAGGATTCATCCCGTGCCTAGGGTCATTCTTAATCCATAGTTTTAAGAATGACCGTAAGCATGAGACGAATCCTTGATAACGCAGCGGAGGAGCATCAGCGCCCAAAGTCAAGGGTCGTGGGCTCAACACCCGTTTCCAAGTGTCTTTTCTCCACTAATTGAAATGGGATGGTCATTGTTTTTAAAGATAACTTGAAAACAAAACTTAAACAGAAAAATAGTTTATAAACCACTCTATTTATTATTTATTTTAGTTCCCTTGAGCAACATTTTCTAATCAATATTTCTTTACTTAACATCCATTACGGTTTCCAGCCTGTGGCCTTGGTCACTTTTTTTTTATTTGATCCATACATTTTCCACTACCAGCTGGCTAGGCCTGTCATAGCTTTATTTGTTTATAATCTAACTAAACTAGACTAGGACAGGCACAACATCCGGTCCCCGGCTGTTAATTTATCAATGTGAAAGGGCAAACCCATATTTTCACCAATGATACATTTTCAGCCATGTCGAGAATCGAACCCAGGTCCCTTAACTCAGTAGGCAAACACGTTACTGATTTTGCTAAGGTGTTGGACAATCAATATTTCTAAGGTAAGGTGTTTATCTCTATCCCTCTATCTCCTGTACCTCCACCCTCACTACTTCGTGACCTTTAAACTAAAACAGTTTTTTTAATCAAACTTGGAATACATAAGACATTTACTAGAAAACCAAAGATTTTGATCTTCCTTTGGCCCTACATTTTGGTGTCCGAGGTGCCCAAAGTTAATTAATTGAATTATAAAGGGTATTTCTAGTATTGTCACATGAAGGGCTTAGCTACATTTATAATACAAAGAAATAAATACAGTGGATTCTGGTTAGTTGGGGAAGCCATTTATTCGGGACAAAACTCTAAGAACAGAAACAAAACAAGTATTTACCTTGAATTTATTCCGCTTATTTGGGCCAACTCTCCGCTTAATTGGGGCAGTGAAGGTAATTTAGGCTCACAAGCTCATAGCATAGATATTCTGCGGACTGCAGCTGAGTTTGTTATTGTGAAGTCATACTGTGTATTGCGTTTGTTCTGTGGGGTGGCAGTGAATGTCATGTTGGTTGCCCTGGTAACATGGAAATTGTGTAAGCAGCAGCTGAGTCAGTAGAGTTGAAATAGTGCTGTAGCGTGGCTGTGTTGTTTGTTCTGTGTCATGGTAATCATAATTCTGTTTGACATTATGCTTGCAGTATACAATTATTTATGAGAATAAAGTTATGTGTCGTGTATAGTTGTTCATTATGTGGACTAACATAAATTAAAAACTGTAACAAACAGTGCACTGAGTTAGTTTTTTTAAGTACATTTAACAATCCTGTCAAGATGCCACCTAAAGATTTGACACACTCCTAAAAAATTGCTATTCTTGACAAGATAAAAAGTCAACCTCCTAACATCAGTCATCGTCAGTACATTTAACAATCCTGTCAAGATGCCACGTAAAGATTTGACACACTCCTAAAAAATTGCTACTCTTGACAAGATAAAAAGTCAACCTCCTAACATCAGTCATCGTCAGCTAGCGGAGATAATTAAGCTGCCGAAATCTACAATTTCAGCAACAAGAAAAACTTAGGAGTGGACATTGCGCTTGGGTTTAATAAAACATCTTATAAGCGAAAGAGGCAAGGCAAAGATCCAGACGTTGAAGATGCCTTAAATCAATGGTTTTCCATTGTAACTAAACGAGGTGTGCATGTGAGTGGCTCTATGCTAAAAACCAAGTCAGAAGAGTTGGCCAAAAAGCTAGGTCATGTAAATTTCAAAGCAACTGATGGTTGGTTTTCTCAATGGAAGTCAGATATGACATTAGTTACAAAAAAGCACACACGTTGAGAAGGACAGTGCTGACGCTATGAGCGTTGACCAATGGAAATCTAAAAAATTACCAGAGATGCTTAAAAATTTTAGAGCAGATGACATTTACAACGCTGATAAAACAAGCTTGTATTATTGTGCTACACCGGATGGTTCCCTGATATATATAAACACATAGCATTGTCCGGTTCAAAGAAAGCGATGGATCGTGTAACTGCGACGTAAGTCCAGAAAAATTCTGTTCATATAGGACAACTGTACAGCACACCTTCATATAGATGGTTTAAAAAATATTAAACTGGAATTTTTACCTCCTAACACCACATCCCTGATACAGCCTATGGATGCAGGAATTATAAAAAAATTGAAGACGTATTACTGTGGAAAGTAATCACATCCTTGAAGCGATTGAGGAAAATCTTCTGACATTATCTTCAAAAGCAATAGAAGTTAGTGCAAATGTTTCACTGCTAAAAGGTGTACAATTTATCAGCGATAGCTGGCAAGGAATAAGCAGCAAAACAATTCAGAATTGTTTTGCTAAAAGTGGTTTCACGACTAATTGTGATTCAGATGCAGTTATATGCAAAGACAATGAAATGTCTTTAGACCTGCAACACGTCCAAAATTGTGAAGATTTTTTAAGCATTGACAATAACCTTCAATGCCATGATGAAAATAAAGATTGTGAGGATACAATTATTGAAGAAATTGCGGAAAAACACCCAGAGACAACAGAAAAATAAAAAGAATGATGACAATGAAACACCTAAGCGAGTGACTAACCAGGATGCCAGCAAATATATCGCTGAATTTATTCGTGCAGGAAGGTGATGAAGGCAGCCCTTTATCAGCACTAGATACCTGCGCCGACTTTGTACAGGTGCAGTCAATAAAGAAAACACGTCAGGGTACACTTGATAATTATTTTCAAAGAAAAAACTCTTTAAGTAATGTGTAAACCTTACTTGACACATACAAGTATGTGCTGTATATTCATTTTACATATGTACATTTTGTTTGCTTTTCGCTTTAGTTACAGTATTTTTAAATAAATGTTTGTACCATTAAAATTTCGTTTAATTGGGACAGCCGCTTAATTGGACCAGAGTGACCTAGTCCGATATGTCCCAATTAACCGGAATCCACTGTATATCAACATATTTTGGTTTGTACACATTTTAAAACTTTTTTCCTAGCACTTCGTCTTACTACCTGTTCTGTTTACACATATCTACTAATTACGCTAATGAGCTAAGGAGAAGTAAAGTTCATATATAGAGAAAGTGTACCCACATTTGTGTGGAGGAAGAATGGAAAACTATTTTGGAAAAAATCACCCTCAGTACACCTGACCGAGATTCAAAACCCTGATCTTTATGTCTGGTCCAACACAAGAGTGATGCCTTAAACCATGTGACCGCTGAAGCACTTAAACAATATTTTTGATTGAGAAAAAGGACTCATAACTTGCCCACTCCAATTTAGTTTATTATTATTATTATTATTATTATTACCGCGTCTTACTAACTGTCTGGGCTATACACACTTATGCTAATGTGTAATGGTAGGGTGATTGTGAGATTAAATGGAAGACCTACAGTTTAATGTGGGATCCGAACCATGGTGAAGGCCTGGCATTCATCACATTCACAAGTTCTGATTTAATACACGTCTTGTCAGAGTTTAAGGAAGGATTTGGCAATCAGATCAATCTGTGCTGGGACCGAGGATTGAACCCCGGACCCCCAGCTCAGAAGTCCGACACCTTACCCCTAGACAACCAGGTCACTTTTTTTTATATAAAGGCTTAGAATTGGAATGCAAATATATGACTATTTATAAGATTGCAAAAGCTTAAACACTTTAATGTTCTTATAAACTGGTATGGGATTTGAACCCTGGACTTTAAGATTCCTTAAAATATGGCAAATTAATTTTTGAAGATTTATAAATATCCACATTTAAATACCAATGTAAATTACAATAAAAGTATAATTATATTTCTTGACAAACATAAAGAATCTGTTTAAAACCTTGAGCATGCAAAGACATACAAACATAATTTTCATGAATATTCTACTTCAAATATTCCTTGAGAGAAAAAGACCTAATAAAGTATTACTGTACAAATAATTGTGAGAGAATTATAGTAAACAGTAAATAAGAGCCCATAGGGTTTCTTTATCTCAATCACAGGAAGTTGATTGATTGTATTTATTTCTGTATTTATTTCAGTCGCCACTTCCAGTAGTTAACAAGCATAGCCACCCAAGATAAGGCAGAAAATGACGTCAATCTCTCACGTGTAGAAACTGGGTGACAATGTGTGTTGCACACTCTTGGCCCTTACAACTAATATCAGGCCACACATAATAAATCTTGGTGTTTTTCTTAGAGATATCGACTTTCCGATGCAGTTTTTTTTTATGTTTAGTTAAAAATCAAATGACATTACCAATGCTCAAAAATTATTTTCACTAATTTAATATAGATTATATTGATTTTTTTAATTCATCTCTTAAGCAATTATTCAAATGTATATCTATCACTCAGGGTGTCTATCAGGACATGAAAAGTCACTAATTGCATAAAAGGTCACAAAAGTCCCTGAAAATTCACGAATGTTCAATATTTTGGTCATAAAGTCACAAAAATACTTTATGTCTGAACTTCCCACGCATCATAACAATGCGGACGCATCAAAAGTCGCGCCACCCACTACCCATGATGCCATGCGCAAGCCGCAAGTAGCCTGATTGTTTGTACTGTGATACCAAGGACAAGGTTAACCTTCACCATCTAGTTAAATTTTAATGTTGCTTATGAGTGAATTATGCATATTAATGCATTATATGATATTCAGTCGTTTACCGCCGGAATTTTGGGGTCAAAAAAGGTCACCATATAGCCACTAATTTTTGTTTCTCCAACTCAGTAGACACCCTGTAACTGTATCTTAGCACCTGTTCAGGTTATACACATAAATTATACTACTTTAATTGTTCAGGGATGAGGAAGGAATCATTTTAAAGGTAATTCACCTGCATTTGCTTGGAAGGAGAGTGGGAAACCACTTTTAAAAAAACTTCATTAGATCTGACTGGGATTCAAACCCTGATCTCCCTGTCATCAGCAGGCGAGTCTAACATGAGAGTGATGTTTCAGACTATTTGGCCACTGTAACTGGGTTAAATGACACCTCAAGTGAGTAACTGAACTAGAGACCAAAATTCTTGGCCTTAAATTATATTTAATAATTAGATGAGTTATCACTTTGGCAATGAAGCGATTCTGACTGGCTCATTGGTAAGAGCATTGGTTCATCAAGCCAAAGGTCTGCATTTTAATTCCATAATATTAATTATTGCATTAGAGCAGTTGAGAAAGTAGGATGAGAATAGACCATAGATTTCTTTCAAAAAAACCCTGAATTGTGCCACTTTCTAGCTATATTTAACTTTAGTTTACATCCATTATTGTTTCCCGTATTCTAGCTTGGGTCAGTTTTTTATTCAAGTCATACTTTTCACTACCGGCTTGCTAGGCCTGTCGTAGTTTCATATGCCTTATAATCTAACTTAAGACTAGGACAGGCACAACATCCAGTCTCCGGTTGTATTGTTTGGATTGTGAAGGGTTTTAGATATGTACTTCTAAAATGTACACTCTGTTTAACCTGAACGGCAATAGTCTTAGCGGTATGCAAGAACGATTAGTGAATTCTTAGTGGACTGTTAGTGTGGTCCCGAGCACACTATTGCTCCACCTTTTAGCCTATGATGACCCAAGCAAACCCACGCTAGTGTCCACTTAATCAAGTTCTTGCATACAACCCTTACCTTGATGGACTACACTATGGCCCTGTATTAAAAGCTATACCATAGTGAAACAATGTAAGGTAAGCTTGCTATCGTTCAAGATAAATGGAAGTTACCTTTTTAAAACTTTTGTATAGAACCAAAAAACAGTAAAATAAATAAATAAAATACATTTCTACATAAATATTGTTTTAGAGACAAATTGGTTGTTGTATGATTTACTCTATGTGTATTTGTCTTGTAAACAGTAATACCTTGTGATTCGTTGAATAAAGAATGGCTTATAAAGTTGAACAAAATACATTTTTTTTTATAGAAGAAAACATTAATTTTTAATTGTCGCAATAACTCTTACTCATGTAATTATATTCTTTCTATCACAAAATGTACAACATTACCTTGTTTATGCTATTCACATAGTATCACACAAATTATTTTAATTAATATTGTTTTCAGGCTGTTAATGTCCAGTGAAGAACTTAGATTGTTTGATAAAGTTCGTGTTTATCTTGATGAAGACTACTCTTCTGCAGAAAATTTCACTGTATGTACACATTTCATGAAGTTTTACTATACTTATTTTTTAGTACCTTTGTTTAAACAGCTTAATTTAATTGCTTAGTTTATATGAACTAGTTTTGTAAAAACTTTTGAGTACTTTTATCCCACTATGTAATATATATTGGCAAGAAGTTACAGGAAAGGCGGATAGAAAACATATGAAAAGGAACAAACACAATATGGCTTTTATAATGTAAAGAAGAACATAGTTCGTACTTTACATTTCTGCCACTTGACAAAGAGGTAAGCCTAATGGCTGCCTCTGGAATAAAATCGATCTTTACCGCCCATTCACCTGGCCTAGATTTCATTATATCGGAACTAATCAGGAGGAAGTGTGAAATGTGCTGCACAAACTCCTAAAAGAGGAAACCAAAAAACACAAAAGGGAGAAAAAGGAAATTGGTAAGGGATGATTGGACACTTAGAAAGGAACATGTAAGGAATAACATTAAGGATAAATACAGGAAAAGGAAAATATATTTTACAAACTACCTCAAAAAGTGATGAGAGGTTTTCCTTAAAGAGATATATTATCCCACTATGTAGAATACAAAATTATTTATTTATTAGGATAATTTCTTGTAAGTCATCATCATAATAATAAATTAATAAAAACACATAAAAGGGAACAAACACAATATACAAGAAGAATACGGTTGTCATCCTCGGTGGTCTTGGGGTAAAGTGCTGACCTAAGGACTCGATGTTCGTGGGTTCAAACCGAGCCAGGGTCGACAAACTTTTCTTGAGCACAATTTTCTTTGGAGGGGATGGTAAAACTGTTGGTCCCATGTTGATTGCGACATGTGAAAGAACCTTGGAAAAATTGATAGGCCCTTTTGTTCTCTCTCGAAGAAATTCTTGTGTGCTGATGTAATTAGTCAGTTCAGAAAGTGCACATTAAATACCTCAAATAAATAAGAATACAGTTCACAATTTAGATTGCCACCACTGGATAGGGAGGTAGTGGCCATATTGTGTGTGTTGGCTTTTATGTGCTTTTATCCCTCTTTCCTTTACCTTCTTCAATATATATAAAAATTTAAATAACCTAGTCAACTTTTTGATGATTGCTTTTCCTGAGCATAAAGATTTAAATAAATATTTACAGCTGTTATATTTGATTTGAATTGTGTTTGAAACTAATAATACCTAATATTTATTTATTAATGCATGTCTTATTTTTCAGGCATTAGGTAGTCTTTATTTTATCCACGAATCGATCACAGATGTGTTGATATGGGATTTTTCAGGTAAATAATAAACTGTGTTTTGTCGTATTTGCATCTTATATTTAATCATAATATGGTTTTTAATGAACACAATATCCATATAATAGTATATAGCATTATTGTTGATGACCAAAGAAATGGTTACTAAAGAGAGAGATTAAAAATTAATATTTAAAATTTTCTTGAATTGTCTAAATCTCAAAAATCTTTAGGACTCAAGGATTTGAGGGTCCCATTCCTAGTAAATATTTAAGAGCTTGACTCACGGCTGATTAAGCATCAAATTAGATACATGATAACACAGATAGCAGAAAGTGTTCAAGTAAGAGGAGAGGAATGAAAGTAATTAAAGGAGGAAGAATTGTGGAAGGATAGAAGAAGATGGAGGCATTCTACTAAATAGACCCGCCCACCGGCTGGAAACAGTTGTTATTGTTGTTGTTGTTGTTGAAGAAGAAGAAGAAGAAGAAGAAGAAGAAGAAGAAGATGATGATGATGATAACACTTGAAGGTGACCTGGCAGTCTAGGGGTAAGGTGTAGGACTTCTATGCTGGGAGTCCGGGGTTCAATCCTCGGTCCTGGCACAGATTTATCTGATTACCAAACTCTTCCTTCACCTCTGACAGGACGTGTATTAATCACAACTTGTGAATGTGAGGAATGCCAGGCCTCCACCGTGGTTTGGATTCCACGTTAAACTGTAGGTCCTCCATTTCATCTCACAATCACTCTACCATTACACATTAGCGTAAGTGCGTACAACCCGAACGGGTAGCAAGACGCGGTGCTAGTAATAATGATAACACTCGAACCAGAAACCATCTTGGAGTGCGGCTCTCTGCAATTTTTCATTTGACAACAAAAATATTGGGATCCATTTAGTAGTTTTTAATTTTTTAAATTATACTTTCAAATATATTGTATTTTTTACTAGTCTTAATTCCACCGTTTTAAGTGAAATATAGAAAACCGCACCACGACGTGACGCATGGCTCAAGCTGTATTACTTAACTAAGATAGGTGCTATTTGTGATGTGAGACAGGCTCTTAAAACCCCACCATTATTTGAACCAAAATAATCTCTCTGTGGTTGATGGACAACTTGTATTGATCTTGCTCACACCACGAGGTTTCATAGTTTGAACTACTTGTGCTTAGGATCAAGCTATTCTATGTAATCTCCGGGCTGGATTATTGACCATTCTTTTACAGATTTGGTGTTTGTACCAGCGACTGGGAAGGAAGTTTTCTCGGGAAACATAGAAGCAATCAGCACAAAAGAAAAATCAAAATTTCCACAGGATTTCTTCCCAGAGGTCAGCTACTTTCGTTAACCATTCATTTATTTTTAATGAAACTCATTTTGTACTTCACATAATTTTGTTCCAAAAGGCAATAATTAGTTTATTCTATTAGAAAAATAGGTCAGGTAATTTTTATTTTTAAATTCCCTGTGTTTGTTTTGCATAGTTTTTTTTGGTCTGAACCAGGTTTTCTTGTGTAAATTTGTTTTTATCATTATTTATAAAATAATTAGTGTAACTTATGTTAATTTGTTTGAAACTGACTCAGCTGGTGTTGAAAAATACCATGCTAATTCTCCAAACTCCATTAGTTAATGTCTGCGCTGTTTATGCCCCCAGTGCAAGTGGTCTCGTAAAGGTTTCCTGCGCACGAGATGGAGTCTCCACGGAACAGTGTTAGACCTAATCAACATTCACTTGTTCCATGACGCATCCAACTTCATCGCCATGGAGTCTGTGAGTCTCACTAGCTCGCAACGACTGTGGCTATGTGTGTAAGGCATGCATTCATTCAAGTTAAGTTTTTTTTTTGTGATGTCACCGTGTGAACAAGAAGTCCATTGTTAGTCGAACAGTCAACACCTCTGGAATGTACCAGAGGAATTGAACACTTCTTGTCAAGCCTTCAGACAGGCTTACGATATCACTCTACATGCATGGCCAAGATCTCGCCCAAATTGACCACACAGTACAGAACTAAAATGAACATGTTTGCAAGCAATAGTTGAATGAAACTATCATTATCTTAGAATAAAGGAAAAATGGCTGTACTAAATTTAACATTCAAAACAAACTTACCAGAAAATTGTAGATCTCAAAGTTCACAATTAAAAACACAACAAAACACATAATTATTATATTTTTGGGGTACCTCAATCTGTGTTTTACTTTCTTCTGCTGAAATGAAATTTTTATGAAATGTTCAGGGTACACCAATCTGTTTTTTACTCTCTTCTGCTGAAGGAGACTGTTGCACCCTGAAAATTTAATAATTATGTGTTTTTTTCCATTTTTGTGTAAAATTTGAGGTCTACAATTTTCCGGTAAATGTGTAGGCTTTACCCTTCTATCCTCCTTTCAATGTTAAACTGTCTAGAATAAGTAAGGGTGTGTCCATTCTGGTGACAAGGATGCCACCACGCAAAACTTTGTTACATGAGGGTGACCTTACTTTATGATTACTAGCTACAGCAATCTGACCTCATAAGTGAGTGACTTTGGGTCACCCACATAAATTATGTTGATTTACATTCTAACATCTTGTTGGTGGCAATCAGGTTACAAAAATGGCTAAGACCTAGAGAGTTTGAGTTTGTTTCCACATAAAAATATAATCTAGTTGTGGTATTATAAATGTTTTCATGTATGTTTGTTTTTATTTTCAAATCTATCATCATCCTTCACAAATAGACCTTAAAGATCTGTTTTGGACTCCAGGTGGATATTGTCCAAAAATCGTTTTAATGATCTGCCAAGTCTTCTTTTTTTTCTGGGTTGGTATTTTAGAAATTATTTGGGATAACGGTGTTCGTTCATTCTTTAAGTCATGTTGTAGCTAGTTGGCTAATACATTTCGTGAAAGCAGATTAATGGCTTAATCGTAGTGAGTAGAGATGAATAGGTTAACTGAGAGGAAATGCACCTAAATTCTTATAAAACAATATTTTTATACCCACATAGTCGAAACATCAAAATGGGGCATGAGAGTTGGGCTAATTTTGCATGCTTACAAATTATTGGAGCTGGCTCAAATCTACTCTTTTATGAATCAGAACCTTGAATCATAATCTTCGTTTTACCTTCAAATCTCGAATTTAAATTTAAATCTTAGGAAAAATTATGAATATGAGAGGAAATAGGAATATAGAAGAAAAATAGAAATAGTAACTAAATGTAAACATCAATTTTGTTTCTAGAATGCATCCATTATAACGGTCATACATTTGGTTAAGTGTTAAATTAATGATATGGAGTCTGGTTGTTAAGTTTTTCCTATAATTAGGCCGAGACTGAACCACCAATGAGCAATATTATTGCTCTAAAACAAATTTTATTTCAAAATTTATTGTTTTCTCAAATTATCGAATCTTCAATATCCTCAAGGATTTGATAGTTTGAGGATCCACATCACTATTAAAAATGTGACTTGCTAAGAAAAAGGAACTTTTTTTACATGGTTTGATGAAATGTACTTATATGTTACAGTTTCCTTCCGTTTATTGTAAGAACAGACGACGAGCGCTGGAACACACGCTCGACAGGTAGTGTACAGACACACTCAAAATAAAACACACATGATGCTTCTTTTATGCCCACTCTAAGGCTGGGCTTATATTTATGTAACCCGCTTTGGTGGCCACATGTTTTAAGGTGTTATTATTAATGAAATAGTGTATAGTACACAATGAATAAAGTTGATTCTTACTGTATCTCCTTATAAGTAATTCATGGAGGGTAGTATTTGACTTGAGATGTATCAGTCAATGAATATGTGAGGAGAGGCTATACCCTTCTAAACGCCAGCTTACACATACTAAAATTGACGTGTCTTTTCAAAAATGCCTTGTGGTAACCATACTATTTTGCTATTTACATATTTTTTTTGTTTTAGTGTCAATAATTTTATATATATGATTAAAAATAAAGGGAAAGTATTACATTCTATTCTGTTACTTAGCAGTGGTCCTACCATAATATTTATGTAGTTTATATAATCAAGAGCCATAAAAATCAAATTTGATTTAATAATACAGACAAAACTTAAATTAGGTTAATTTCAATTTTCATAAGATACAGTTTAATGTTATTTATCGAGTGAACCCTTAATTGAAGTATTTTTAGACTCGGTTTCTAGCAATGCAAAGAGGTTAGGCCATTTTTGTTGAAAGACAACCAATTTAGGCAAGGCTTTAAACATAAGTTCTATCATAGACCGTTGTATTTTTCTTCTGAATTCTGACAATGTTATGCACTATTTACTATTCGCTATGGATGGATATAAGCCCAGCCTAACAAATTTGTGAAAAATAGGGTACAATCATAAATGGTCTGTTAATGTTTGAATTATTTTAGAGTTAAGTGGTGCTTGAAACATCCCTTTTTGTTGATATTTTTTTATTTATTTTTATTTCTATACATTACAGGTTTCACAGTGATGAGAACGGAACAGCACCATTCTTTCTCTTTGGTGATTTTAACTTTCGGACAGACTCTAAAGGAGTTATTCAAGTAAGCTACCAATAAATATAATACTTTTTTTTTGTGCTAATGAAGGGAAGCAATTTTTCATAAGATCATGTTTGTAAAATTGTTTTTTTAAATAATTATTTTAAAGATAACTTAAGTTCGCCTTTTGAGGTAGGCAAGATAATATGATATTTTGAAGAAGGCTAAGGAAGAATAAGACAGTAATGACAGAATTTCTTTATCTCTTTATACAGTGGAAGCAGTGTGAATTGTGAAATATGTTCTTTATTTCACTCTTGAAACCATATTGTATTTGCTCCCATCTCTATCTCCTGTACCTTCCATGTATTATAGAAAGTAATAATGGATTAAATCAGCATGAACCCACTTTGGTGGCTGCATGGTCTAACACGCTACTCTTTCAGTAAGCTAAACTACTAATAACAGCGAGATCGAGGTTCAAATCTTGGTCCGGTATACTGAGTGGTTTTCCACTCTCCCTTCACGCAAGTGTGGGTACAGTTTATATAAATATAACCTACTGCATCCCTAAAAATATTAGTGTTATAGTACATAAGCTTAAACCCGAACAGTTAGTAAGATCCGGTGCTTGAAAAGGAATCAGCATGGCATCATCTTGTTAAACTTTTGAGTATTTTATTATTAATTATTATATTATGTATGAAAAAAGTTACAGAAAAAGCACAGAAATAATTAAAAAGGAACGAATAAAATATGACTTTTACAATGAAAAGACGAAAATAGTTTACACTTTTTATTGCTGCCACTGGTCAGAGAGGCAATGGCTGCCTCTTGAAGAAAATTGATCATTGTCCCTCAAAACACTTCATGTGAAAGCATCTATTTAAAATTAATATTTTAGTTAGTTTTAAATTGTTAATATCCAGACAGACCTCTTACTTAAAGTTCTTTGATTTGTAAAGTTATTTAGCCACAACTGACACACTTTATCTCCCACAGAAACTGTGTGAAGGTCTTCAGCCAGTAAGACTTCAGAGCAACAAAACAGACCACACCAAACTACAATATCAGGATGAAGCCAGTCAGGTATGTTGCACAAATGGTAACACTCATTTTCCAAGATATAAATGGGCCAAATACACTATTATACAAATCAATATCTTCATTTTAGTCTTCTTATAAATCTGAACTTGAGGAAAAGCACTGAAAAAGTTTTCTGAAAAGGATACAGAATTTTGGGATGGTGTGAAAATAAAAAAAATAAAAAGTACTGCCTTTCGTGTACGATGTAATAGTGGTAGGATAAAACAGAAGATTAGTTAAAAATAGCATCGGCTGTATTAACAGAAGAAGCTTGTAAAGTTGGAATAGTAATAAATCAAGAGAAAAACAAATATTTGCTTCTAAGGATAGAACCAGATGAGAATGAAACCTTAGTAGTTTGAGAAATAAAGTTCGAGAAAGTTAGATCCTTCAAGTACCTTGTATGTACAGTAAATGAAAACATGGAGAAGCAGATATTGGTTCGAATATATGCTGAAAATAAATGTTTTTGCGCTTTAAATAAAAGTTTCAGTACAAGGGTAGTGTGTAGAAGAACAAAACAAGAGAAAATAAAACAATACTAAGATTAATACTACTCTACAGATCTGAATTTAGGATATTAAGTAAGAAGAGGGAGGAAAAGCTATTAGTATTTGAAAATGAAGTACCAGGAAAAATATGTGTACTTACTACTAGGTAAAACCAGAGGAACTCGTTTTCATGACCACATGGTCTAAGGCGCTACTCTCACAGTGTACTAGACTGCAGAGTACAGGGAAATTGAGGTTTAACTCTCTGTCGGATGTATTGAGGGTGGTTTTCCCAAAATGGTTTTCCACTTTCCCTCTATGAAAATGGGGGTACACTTCCTATAAATATAACCATACTATCTCACCCTTGCTTCCTCTATTCTCTCATATATCCCAACATCCTCATTGCAAGACCTTACCATTTCACCCTTGCTAGAGTCTGTTCAGCTTAGGAATTGATTTCTGAAAGGTCTTTTTCCCTACCAGAAATCTAATATATAGTAGGATATTTATAGGAAAAAAGACCTTTCAGAGAGTAATTCCTACCGTGAATGGAGTATACCTCTACTATCTCATATACTTCTTGTACCCCAACTCTTGCCCAAACAACTTCATTATTTAACCTGTTTCTCCTTGTAACTGTAGGAATGAAGTTGTATAGAGACAAACTTCATTATTTAACCTGTTTCTCCTTGTAACTGTAAGAATGAAGTTGTATAGAGACAAACTTCATTATTTAACCTGTTTCTCTTTGTAACTGTAGGAATGAAGTTGTATAGAGACATATGCTGACTAATCAGAAGTTAATTTTACCTGATTGCAAAAAGATTACTCCCATTATTGTTAATCTAAAATTGAACTCATGTGTAGAAATACTTTTATTCTGAATTATTATGTTTTTTTTAGGTTATTTTCTCATTGGGCAGAAAAGAATTCAGCCATCATGATCACCAGACCTTGTTCATAGAAAACGAAGCCTCATGGGTATGTGAATGACTTTCATCTGTAACAGAAGTAGTGATATAAGGAGTGTGCTCATTCTATATCAGGACTTGTCACTCTGTATAGCTTATAACTATTCCTCCTAGGACCTTCAATTTTGAATAAGTTTATTTGATATGGGTTGTAGGGGATTGTGGGAGTGTTGCTCAAGATGTTGGGTCATTTCATTGACATCAATCCTTGTGATAAGATGGTATTGGTGGGAAGTGCTATTCATTAATCATTAAATTGTTTTATGATGACCGCTAGGAATGTTCTAAGCCCAATTTTTTTCTTTCTTTTACGCTTCTCAAGCGAAGCCAAACAAAATATACCATTAGTTATGTGACAAGCCACAATGAACCTTTGTATCCATTTCAGTTGAAAGCATTTGACCGTGAACTGGAGCCGTTTGAGGGCCGGCTCTATGAGTTCCCCATCTCATTCCCGCCCAGTTATCCTTTTGAGGAAGAAGAGGAAAAGGGTCCAAGGAGCTACATGCAGACACGCTGCCCATCCTGGTGTGACAGAGTTGTGCTCAGCAGCTCTGCCAAATCGCTAGTCAACAATGTAAGATATATCTAAGTTATCTAGTTTAGCTAATTGAGCTTGACGGATTAGATACCTTGATAATAACTTATTTTCCCGAATATAGTATGACCCCCCACATAATATGACCCTAATATTTTGAATGTGTTCTACATGAAAAATAAAAGGTCTTTAATATACCTTGAGGTAGAAACTTAACAAATTAGGCACAGTTTTACTCAACTCTCTGAATGCTTTCCTTGATGTGCAGTCACTCCTAAACTTTTCTTTATTTTCTTTCCAAAGTCAAACATTAGCCTAGGAAACACTAAACTTGCTAGCAGCACGCACGTTATTTGTTTGTTGCACCTTGCGTATTGCTGTTAATTTAAACTTCATATCGTAGCTTCTTCTCATTCCCTTGATTACTTGAGACGCCAAGGAAACCTCCCTTTCAACTTGATCACTCACTTGTGGATCTGCCATGTGTGGTTTTTAACATCAGTAACATAGCACAGACTCTACCACCAACTAACACTGACCTACTGAATTACCAGTACAGTTACACTGAAGGATGGCAATCCTCCCCCTCTCTTTCTCTCTGTTTTGATCATGCGTTTATTACTAGACACATGTGAGTGTGATAGCTCCAGCGCTTGTACTGGTTTCTCACTTCGGATTTGACCTTGAGCTTAAGTGTACATGCGTACTGATTACTGCTGACCCATCAGCATAGCTAAAATATTCTACAAAATAGACCCCTGGTACTATATGGTACATTAAACATATTATTTAACCATACTTTAAAATGCTTGTACCAGGGCTTGATTTTTCGAGAACTGGAAATCTACCATTTGAAAATGGATTTGGATCTCTTTTATTAAGGTTTATATTAGAAGTGATAGCCTGATAGCCAGCATATTTACCTCAATGATATTGAATTATAAATTGTTTAGATAAATTAAAACACAAAAAAATAAAATATACATTTTTAACTACAAGCTTTCACTGTCACAGGCAGCTTTATGCTTTAAGAGTAGACTGATGCTCTTGGTTGGACTGCAAGGTTGACCAGTAATAAACCAATTATCTTTTAAGAGATGACCATTGCCACTTTATCCAGTGACAGCATTATAGTATGATCTGTTTTCTTCTTTTCATAACTAAATCCATCTGGCATTTGTTCAATTTATTTGTTCCTATCCTTTCTTGTTACCTACTTCTTCAGAAAATAATATGAAAAATATTTTGCTTGAGCTTTAGCATACATTTATCATGTAGTTAAAATAAAATGCATCTTATTTTTTTCCTCCACATACTAACTAATCAGGAAAGAGCGCTTTCAATGTAGCCATTGGTGTGTTTGTTCACAGATCTTGGAGCCAGGCAGTGTGGAATACGGGCTTGTTGGACCCGACACCTGCATGGGCGATCACAAGGTAAATCCTGATTTTTATAAGAAGCCCACTTTCTACCACCAACATTGATTGAAAGTCACTAAAATGTGGCGTTATAGAAATATGTTATATGTTATTTGATTTATCACTGATGAAGTTAATCTAAAAAGTGATCAAAATATTTCAATAATTACTGTTTAGTTTCTCTTTACATCACTAATTAAAACAGACTAAGAATGTAAATACACTTAAAATATTATTTTCCCACCATTTATAACGTTTTGTTATTATTGAGATATAATTGGTTTTTATAGCCCCATGATCAAGCGCCAATTATTACGATATGGTGTTATTGAGATGTAACTGTCCCGTGATTGGAAGCCAATTTATTACGATATTTTACTTGAATAAATACAAATGTTAATGTTGCACACGATTTATTGGAGTGATTTTATCTTCTTATACAATTTTACTTGAGATACAGGTTATTTTCTGTATATAAGTTAGTAGTATTGTCATGATATTACACGTTCTCTAGGTTTATGTCGCCGGCACTTTGTAGATTTATGTGACTACTATATATATTCATACGCACAAACAGCTTATATATGACATACCCCTTGCCCCTTGGACCTCTCGTGACTAGTCTCAAAACCAACAAATCGAAAGCGTCCCTGCGACAGGGATCTTGAAGGCTAGCTTCCTATTGGGTATAGGGAGCTAACGTCTCTTGCTTGTTTGGTATATACTACGGAGTTAAATTTTGAAATAAAAAATAAGTTTTAATGGTGCAATCCTTCTACTTTATTTCTGAAAAGTGCGTGAGTCTCCTTGGGTGAAGTCTTAAAAGGATAATTTACATACAGTTTATTTAAGAAAAATACCTTCATCCATAAATTTAAATATATGAGAGCGGTCCAAATCAGTATCATTACACATTGTAGTACCACGAGTTTCCAATTTTCAGATAATAGGCTTACTATGAAAATAAGACTGTACCACACCCTCGGCAAGTCTGTAAGAGAACATTACCAACCTGATCATTTTATATTATTATATTTTCTTAGTCCCTAATGCATTTGTTAACCTTTGTGTAAAATATATTCTATTAATATATATTTATTTTAAGCAATAGTTCATACACTGCATAGCTCTTTATTAGTTCTGTTACTTGTCAGTAAGGATTTTTTAGTACTTGAATTTTGATCTTTAAATGGCTACTTAGGCTTGATAGACAGAGGCTCAGAAATGTTGAGCTTTTTGTTAAAGGACAAAGAGACTCATATTTAACACTACTCATAATTGGAAGTAAAAAATAATTATTTCTAGTAATGGCAAAAAAAATTAATAGTAATACTATTTTTTAATATTAGATCGTATAAGATCTGCATTACATAACACTGTGATGTAGCCACCCTACCCCCATGTAACACCATGTAGACATTAGAGCTCTTCCCCTGTACCCCCGCCCAATATTTTGTGGATGACCCCTAACAAAAATTCATAAATTTGTGTACCCAAAACTGCTTCCACGAATGATTTTTTTTAAAAAATGCACCTAAGAAATATTAAATTGAATCATAGTTAATATATAGATCAAAGGTATATTTATAAGTTAATCCTATATAATTTACAATGGCTAATTTATTTAAAATTAATTAAAAACCATCTACATTTCAAAAGGCCTAGTAAAGCTATAAAGTTGGATGGAGTTGAACTGAGTAACGTACAGAATTTAAAATATCTTGGAAGTGTGACTGAGGTGAAGGGTGGAACTACATAGAGAATTTAATAAGAAGAGGACAGCAGAGAGAGTTGTTCTATAGGTGTTTATTATATTGGGAATAAGGTACAGGAATGGTGGATAGAAACATATAAAAGGGACAAACACAATATGGCTTTTGCAATGAAAAGAACACAGTTCATACTTTACATTGCTGCCATTGGACAAAGCGATAATGGTGGCCTTTTGAAGAAAATCAATCGCTACCACAAAATCCCCTGACCTAGGTTTCATTATATCTGAATTAATCAGATGAAAGTATGAAATGCGAAGTTGCAAAAGATTTTCTCAAAAAGCCAGCCATTACCTTGTCCAATGGCATCATTGTAAAGTATGAATTGTGTTCTTTTTATTGTTCGTTCCCTTTTATATGTCTCATTGCATCTTTTGTTACCTTCTTCTAAATATAATAAAATTTACCTCAAAAAGACAAAAGAGGTTTTATTTAAAGAGCTGGATTGTTCATAATAAAGAAATGGTTCCTTGAAATCATGTTTTTATCACTAACAGCAAATCAAAATTATAATTTATTAATAAAAAAAATTGTAGTTTTAATTTTCCGGGTTATAGTTTTAATTTATCTTATATAATGTTATGTTTTTCTCTGAATATTAATTTGAAGTATGATTGTGAATCAAAACCTAATAAAATACAACATACCAACTCAAGTTTGGAATTTGAGGTTTCCATGCTTCACTGATTCGTGTGTTCAAATATTTTTCAATGTGTGCACAGAATATTATAATAAAATTAAATTCTTTGGTACTTTTCAGGTCACAGAATTATTTGTATGCATGTATTTAGGAATATGGTTCTATATATTTTATTCCATCTGCAGTGAAGATAGGTTGAACTCAACTTTATTTTAGATCTGAATTTAAAATTAAAATCTATTAATGAAAGGAAAGACCTTAAGCATGCTATTATATGTACTTGAATAAACACAATAGAATTGGATAAAATGAAGCACAATTTAAAGTAAAAACACTGACACACATCAGGGTGGGCCTGAAACAATTAGATGATTAGTAACTTGGAAATTAACACTTTAATTTAAAAATAAATATTCAGCGGATAAATAAAAACAAAGTACATTCTACAATTTTTCTCTTTTTGAAGATAATGTCACTGAAGTGAGCTCCACCGGACATCGGACAAACCTCAGCACCTCACCACACCACGTGACATATTTTTTTCTTTTCACAGTGCCGTTCTATCTTTCTGGGCTATCCTCCTATTTACATTAATGGGGTAGGGATAAAAAAGATAGCATATAAGATGAAATATACTCATATTTGTGTGGAGGGAGGGTGGTAAACCATTATGGGTAAAAATGTCCTCAGTAAACCCACCTGGGATTTATAAAACCCAACATCAGCAAACCAGACAGATTTGCCACTTATTTTGCATGACCATTGATGCGGTTAACTGATAAATTAAATTGATTAGGTATTTAAAATCATAAAAATTAATCATATATCAACAAAGGTTTAATTTCTTCTTTACACAGAGTCAGATGAAACAAAGCATTTAAATTATTTGCCTGCCGACCCTGTTCTTTGTTACCAGTGAAAGGAGAGTGAACCAATTTTTCTGTTTTGTGCCACATGCCAAAATTATAAATAGCTGTACTTAAATACAGAGATGAGATTTGACGATTCGAGTAATTTATCTCTAACGATTAAGAAAGGGATATGAGATGTGCACACATTTAGACTAATGTACATTTATTTTTAATCACTAGCACACTGTAACACATGTGTTTCTCGTTTGTGTTATCTGTTCCTCTTTCATGTTCCTATCTAATTGTCCTATAATTCTTTACCATTTTCCTTTTTCTCCCTTTTGTGTTTTTTTGGTTTCCTCTTTTAGTAAGTTGCGTTGAGCATTTCACACTCCTCCCTGATGAGCTCTGATTGAATGAAACCTAGGTAAGGGGGCTGGGCAGTAGCGATCCATTTTCTTCAAGAGGCAGCCATTATCTCTTTGTCCAATGGCAGAAATGTAAAGTGTGAACTGTGTTCTTCTTTTCATTGTAAAAGCCATATTGTGTTTGTTCCTTTTCTATATTTTTATCCACCTCTCCTGTACCTTCTTCCAAATAAAATATAAATACCTCAAAAAGCAAAAACAGGTTTTCTTTAAAGAGACATGATATGAAGTGTGATTTCTGTTTTCTCTCTCCTCTAAACCTGTCTCTTTCTGTTTCTCTCCTCTTTGCACATGCAGCCTGTTTTCCTGGGCTTTCAATTATTGCTCTCAGACAGGTACAAGCGCATCAAACATTTTTATATTTATTTTTTAAATATCCCTTTTTAATTAGTTTTTCTTGTATATCATGAGATTTTTTTTCTGTGAGGAAAATGATTGTAAATTTGTATGATTATTGTCAACTGAGTAAGCAATAGGTGCTTTACATAAACATAGAGATGGGACGTTCAAATCCTCGAATACCTTGAATCATATTATATTTGAGATTCCAAATTATTGGAAAAATACGATCTTGAATTTGAATCTGAAGTTATTTGATTTTGAATCACATTATCTGCACTTGGTATAGTCACTTCTCACATTTTATGCTCTTGGCTCTAAAACATTGACTTAAATAATTGAGAAAACACAACCTTTTAGTTCCCTTTAGTTAAATATAAGGAAAACATTTCAAAATAAGTAAAATAACTGTAAATAGTTAGTAAATTTAATTCTTAATCCTGATTCAATATATTAAATATGACAAATTAACAAAACTGTTTTTGGGATGTGATCTTTTTTTAAAAAAATATTATACTAAAATGGTACATTACTTAAGCTTAAAAATTCTAATTTATTTAGATTAAAGCACTGTGCTAAAGAAGTAAAATGCCAAAGCAAATAAAATTGTTTAAATTAGGTGGGGTAGCTAGCATACTTACATCACTATAAACGATCTTTCACTGCCACAGGCAGCTTCTTTGGGTTTAGAGAGTAAACTGTTGCTCTTATTTGGACTGCAAGGCTGACCATTAACATTTAATTCTATTTTAATGTTAAAATTGCTTTATATAGATGGCACAGTTAGAACTAGACAGATAGATAGACAAATTAAACAGCTATGGTATATAATAAAATATTCGTTAACTAAAAGAACATTCTCTCACAACAATGAACTCTCAAAATACTACCAAAAACTGCAACATGCTTTTACTAACAAGGCTACCCCAAAGCACATAGTAATCAAATATACATAAATGACAGACCTAGAAGAACAGGAACAAGAATTATCATCTTCTTGGTCACAATATAACATTCCAGACCTCACAAGATCAATAATCTACTGACAACAGGTTTATCCATACCTCACTCATCCACCATTACATAAAATGTCCTTAACAACCAACCAATCTGTACAGTATACTTAATAGACCCAAACTTCCAAATCTAACTATTCAATTCGAATCCAAACATATCTCTGAAACTCCACCTCCTGTATGCACCATACATAAACCAACAACTTGATTCAAATACGTTACCCATTAAAATACTGCCAAACATATGATCTTGAAAACTCATCCATCAACTGTTTCCAGCCTGTGGCCGGGTCAGTTTAGTAAAATGCCTCTGTCTTCCTCCATCCTTCCTCCTTTAAATTGCTTCCATTCTTGTCCTCTCACTTGCAAAATTTCTGTTATATGTTCCTCTCATCTCTTTCTTGATCTCCCTTGCGGTATTTTTTTCCTACATACTTCATCTCTATCATTTGCTTTGGTATTTTCTCTTTTTCCATCCTCATTACATGCCCATACCATCTCGGTCTTGCTTCCTTTATTATCTCATGTACTCCCTGTACTCCCAATCTTTCCTGGATAACTTCATTCCTAATCCTGTTTCTCCTCGTGTAAGCTAACATGCACCTCACAAACTTCATTCCCATGGTCTCCACTTTTCTAGTCTTTCTTACATTCAATGTCCACATTTATGCTGCATATATGCTTATGGGTACAAAGTTTGCACTATACAACACTTTCCTACACTTCAAGTGCACTTATCTTCTCCAAATAAGATCTCATAAACACTTATATAACAACTCCCCCTACTGTCTTCTTCTCATTAGATCCTCTCTACTTCCACCTTTCGCCTCAATCTAGCTTCTAAGATATTTTACTTTCTGTACTTTTCTCAGCTCTACTTCATCCAAATTTATTTCTTTACTAAGCCTAATCCTCTTCTTTGTCATCACCAACAATTCACACTTTCATTTCACACTCTTTCTCTTTCCATCCGTAAGCTGTTCCTCTTCATCCTCCCCCCATACCATAAAGTCACACAATATAAACATTAAGAAGGAAAAAATGAAGAAATGATAGAAAGATTTAAAAAATATAATAATAACATGCTGAAACCCATAGTTTGGACTTTAATGATTGTTTCACCAACAATCTTCTTAAATATCTCAACAAAGAAATCTGCCATCATTTACAACTAATAATATGGGTATTGGCCCTTCACTGTATCACCAAATACAGACAGGCCCCTAACCTCAACCTCACGTGAACTCCTATCTTTCCTGACAGCACACCTACCAATAATATTTAACCATTTGGATGTCACAATAATAAAAAATATATACTATTATATAACACTGCTTGGTTTTTATTTCTATCTACATATCTAGTTCAACTGCTGCCATATATAAAATAACACAACATAACAAGCTGTTGACAGTCAACCTTGCAATTGCACCAAGAACAACAATTTATTCTCTGAACTTGAAGAAGGTGCTTGTGGTAGTAAAAGTTTGTTTTTATAAATGTGCTTATGATTTTATTGATATTTTATATAAACAATTTTTACTCCAGTATCACTCAGGTGTGTTAGCCATCTCTCTTAATTCCTATAAAGATCCAGATCTGTATTAAATGTACGACTATTACTTTATTCGGCAATACCTTGATTTTACACTGCTTCGAGTTTCTTCGTTTCACTCTTTCATTATTTCAATCATAACTATGTTTCCAAATTTTGTTACTTGACTTACTCTTTCATTGAATTTCTTCACCAGTGCATGACATCTTTTTTATTTTTTTGTTTGTTCAGTCTTTGAATAGAAGTTGTTCAGTGTGCACTGGTTTTTGAAATTGTATGCATTGAATCTCTTATATTTGTGAGCAAACTTATTAATACTACTTATTTTTATGATTAAAATAACCAAACTATTCATACCTAATGCATTTGCAAGTTAATTAAAAGCTATGCTTGGACTTTCTTCAGGTCTTTGGTCCGAACATGTCGAAAGACAGAGGTACTGCTGTACTCATATTCGAAAAAAATAGGATTTGACCCATCTCTACGAAAATAGTATCCAGTCAATGCTATTTAAGTTTATTTTATTTCCATTTTCATGATACTTTAAAATATCTCATCTAAATTGTGAAAATCTTCTAAGCATGCATTTTTGTATTTATTTTATTTATTTCAAGATCTCTAATTTTAAATGTGCTCCAATATTTTGGTAAATTTCGTGTATGCAAGACATTATATTTTATATACTTTAACTATAGGTCAAAAATTACAAAATTATATTTTTTATGAGTAAAATATTGAAACATGCTATTTTTAACAGTCACAATTTTAAAATAAAATACAATAAAAAACTTTTTTTCATAAAAAATACATTCTGTAAAAGATAAGTAAAAACGAATGAGCATTTTTAAAGCTATGACCATCATTTGACTGGTTTATTAATATATATTTGTTATCATTTATTAGTTATTACATAATATACTGTATTAAACAAGATAGTAAAAAAAAAAAANAAAAATATAAGAAAAAAAAAAAAAATATTTAGTTTTTTTTTTGTTAAAAATGTTGATAAGCAGTTTCATGCATGTTTTGAAACATCAAATTTTAATCCCTAATTTTGAGTCAAAATTAAAAATTTTGTTATATTCTCTATAGCTTTTAAAAATAAATTATTTTTCATAGCACATGATATTGTCAGAGTATAATTTTTCTAAGAATTATGAGAAGAGTTCGGAAACCGTTCACAACACATGCAACTACCTATTGATGTGTAATAATTAAATTTCTCTGTCAGAACTGTTCCAATAACAAAACAAATCTTAATTTTGTTAAAAAAATAAACATGTTTGATATTCAAACTAAGCTTTTTATTCATTGTGTTCTTTAAATCCAACAACCGCATCCTGAAAACTGGTTTGGAAAAATTGAGTCTTCTCAGAAAAGTGAGATGATAATAATAATATAAGATAATTATATTATTGTTATAATAATAATAATAATAATAATATTTTCTGACTTAACAAAAGGACATAAGTAATCCATAGCTTTAAACAAACCCTGTCACTATTTTTTTTATGGGTGAGTAAATCAGAGAAAGTAAAGTCTGTGCTTTCACTTTAATGAATCATAAAATTTAATATTGGCATTGTTCTTTTTTTCCTTGAGAATCTGAATAAAATCATCAAATCATAACTCATATAACTATAATTTCATAAACTATTATAACAAAGAATTTTAAACAGATTTGTTTACTTATTAAAAAGCTAAATAAAACCATTTAAAAAGATCACATTTGTTTAGTAAAAGTTATATATGCTGTAACTCAAACTGTACCAAACATAATAAGTACATTTTAAGATCTATATTTTTAAAACACATTTTTCAATCGATCCTTATGATAGTGGTGACCACTGTGTTTTGACTTTGTGTTTTGTTCCAGCCCGTGTACCTGAGGCTACTCCTGGCGGTGGGAGCAGGTAGGGTCGAGTGTTGCACGTCCCCGCACCAAAATGCCTGGCCTTGCACGCGCAGCATGTCTCTGCAGGCAGACCACCTGTTTGTGCCCGACGCTCACCAGCCTCTGTACGCTAGTCTCAGTGTAGATGTCAACTACCTCCCTTTACCTTGTACCACGCATGAACCCTACACTCCCGAGAGCGTGGACACGCCCTCCCCTGCACCCTCCTCACCACTCCATGTCGAGTCTCTACAAGACAAACTCAAGTTGTTTGTAGAGCAACAGTCTGGCGACATGACAGCATTAGCCTCCTCTGATGTAGTCGATAGTAACCTCAAGCTTGATGTTGGTAGTGATGATAAACAATTAATTAGCTGTACAAAATTTACTGATGCCCACATCACAAAATCTTCAAATTTTAGTTTAAAAAGTGATTTTATAGACTCTCATAATTTAATTTGTACAAAGAGTATTGATCCTAAAAATTCAAATATCCCTTGTTTAAACACCAATGATGTCTGTTTAGACACCAATGATGTCATTGATACATGGATTGTCATGGAACATTGTGATACAAATGTGCCATATATTTTAGAGCCTAATCTCACAATAGGTGATAGGCCACTTCATTTAGATGAAACATCTCCTAAACACAATAAATATACTTCGTCAATGGAAGATGAACCTCCAGAAATAAGGAAGAGTATTTCGCTCATATATGATCAATCATCTAATGCGGTAAAGGACGACCTGTTAAAGAATGATGACATATGTTCTCCCTCTCAAAGAACTGCGCCATGGCTTATCTCGAATAAATATGACACTTGGAGGGGTTCTCGTGAGCAAGAAGTAAATAGATGCCACAGTGACACATTGCTCAAGAGGAAATCTATGCAGATCTGCCGACTCTGCGGACAGCTATGTCCGTCTTCACAGTTTTGGCTCAAGAACCAACGAAGCCTTTCTGACAAGAACTTGCATTGGTTATGTGACAATTGGAAGAAAAATTGTGAAGCAAATAGAATTCCTTTCCTTATAACTGCAGACTACCTTCATTCGATGGAAAAAACTAGTACATGTGGAACACAACAAAATGAACTCTGTAAAGCATTTCCTGTATTAAAGTGTGATCAATTGGTAAAGTATACTTTTGATGATAAAATCGAGAGAGTGAGTGACTGTCAAACCTTAGAAAATTTTCAGAATGACGACCAAATCAACCCAATGCTTCTTGAGTGTTCCATGAGAAAGGCAGAAGACAAAACAGCGGCTCCACTTTCACAAGATGACAAACTTCACTATGACACACTTTTACTGGAGTCTGTGAAGGATGAGTCAGAGAAAGCCTCGAAATGTAAAAATACAAATATGTTTGGATGTTGCACACTCTTATGAGCTGATATTGTCACTTTTAGACCATCGGAGTCATAAGAAAATGTTGGCCTAGCACTTTTTAGTTTTAACTTTTATATTAGTTCACAATTTAGTTGATTTAATTGTCTTTGTCTTAGTTTGATACTGTGATTAGCTTATTGAAGTTGCAAGGGGGTGTGAAGCTTGTTTTTTATTTATTTTTTATTTTAAAGGAAGTCAAAGCAAATATTTGAATCTTTATACAGGGGGATTCGCTTGCTAGAAGCCCCAAACTTTTGTTAATACAATCAAGTTTCCATGACCTTGCCTTATTATGTTGCAGTTTTGGCCCTATTTTCATTTTTTTAAAGAACTGTTACAACAAAAGTCAACCTGTAAATATTCAGTGAAATTGTAAATCAGTCAACAGATGATAAATTAACAAACTCTAAATAAAAAGAGATTATAATGACAAAAGTTTGGGGTCCTTGGCGAGTGAATCATACTGTAAAAGTATCATATCTTTACTAATCTCCTCTTTCTTCCTTTGTTGTTTTTTGGTTTCCCTCTTAAGGAAGTTGTGTAGCTCATTTCACATTTCTTCCTGATGCATTTTGATAGAATGAAACTTAGGTATACCGATTGATTTTTTTGTCCATTGTCAGCAGTGTTCTTCTTTTCACTGTTAAAGCCATATCATGTTTGTTCTCTTTCATGTATTTCCATCCCCCTTTACTCTCTCTCCTTCCACATATAACATAACGTGCCTCAAAAAATGAAGAGGTTTTTTTTAAAGGGGTATACTTTATTAATTCTAACAAGATTGTTTTTGCTATATAAATGTAAAATAATTTTCTTCATTATTTGTTCATTATAAATTCTCTTATCCATTTACTAATTCAAGAGCTAAAATAATTATAATACTGAAAAAAATTGATTCATGGATTTTTTTTTTAAATCTCTGAAAGAAAACTTTAATAGGAAATTTGAGTAAACGTTATTCAACCAATATTTCTCACGAATTTGATAAACACACAGGTGTAGAAATTCTAAACTAATTATTAAAAGGGTATATTCTTTTAGTGATTTAAGGTAGCTTTGGCTACATTTTAGCTAACTGATCAACTAGGGGTCTGCGATGCTTCAATAATATAGATATAAATTCGAGTTTTATATTATTCGATTTTATAACTTGAATCACACCAAACTACAATAAAATCGGTAAGGATTTAGGTTGTTTTAAAATCCCACAGTATGCTTAAAATATATATTAATATAATTTTTAGTAACAATTCTAACTTAAGACTAGGACAGACACATCATCCAGTCCCCGGTAAACCTACATTTCACCAATGATAAATTTTCAGCCATGTCGAGAATCGACTCGAGGACCCTTGGATCAGCAGACAGACATGCTATCGACTGAGCTAAGGTGTCAGATCATATAAGATATGAAACAGAAAATTAATAAATATTTGCATTTGTTTGCTTTCAGAGATCTATTTTAGGTTAAGCATTCCAGGACAAGCTTAGGAACTGTTGGCTATTTTTTTGTATATTTTTAGGACAGCTGTTATTTCTAAATAAGCTAAACATAATATTTTATAAATTATTACTCTTTGAGTAAAATCCCCTTTCACACTTTTACAGCAAAAACAGGAACACAGTCTACACACTAGCACATTACCACTTATCCAGTGGCAGCAGTGTAAAGTGGTTTTTTTTTCATATCACTTGCATCAGTGGTAAAATGATCTAAGGCATCACTTACAATAGACTGGACTGCCATTGATGGGGAGATAGGCGTTTGAATCCTGGTTTGAAGGTAGTTTTTACTAATTGTTTTCCACTCTTCCTCCACACAAATATGGGTATATTTCCTTTAGATTCAACCTTCCTCATCCCAAACACATTAACGCAATTGGTACATAAGTGAAATTCCAAACGGTAGTAAGAGATAGCACTATATATATATATATATATTTTTTTTCATATTCTTCTTTCCTATACCTACCTATACCTTCTTCCTTGTTAAGGAAATATTTTTTACACTTTGTTTTCCTTTAAATCAAAGTTTGATGGGGAAAATTATTATGCTACTACACATAATGGATCAAAATTGAGAAATATTTGATTTGACTTCATAATTTGCTTTCAAAGCTTTAAGCCTACACCTCCTCACCCCCCTGTCACCTTTTACTTGTGACACATAGGACTTAAATAACTTGGGACTTAATTTAGTTAAGTGCATTTTTTTTAGCAACACAAGACACAAGAATGGAAACATATTGATCTGCTCCTTTTAAGTGTATTTAGTTTTAATTATAGTAATGTAATCTCTCTTTGAAAGTTGATTAATTGGTTGAATATAATGCACGAGTTTTTTTATAAACTCTTTTCATTGGCTAACAAGAAATAATTATGAAAAGGAAGCTTTAAAAAAGTCAACAAATCAAAACAATGGCAAGTGTGTGTGTGTGTGTGTGTGATGTGCTTGTGTGTACATAAATAATAATTTAAAAAGCCCCACAAAATTTTATATAATTATATATATAAACATATAATGTAACCAGCATTCCTCTGGTAACCTTTTATTTTAACTTTATCAAACTTAAGCTAAGGATATATATATTAGGGATTTGTGAGCTTGGTTTTTTTCAATAAGTTTAACTCTAGTCAAGTATTTCAAAAAGCTCGTGAGTTCGATTATACTCATAATTTTAAATGCTAAGAGTATATATTTGTTTATTTTAAAAGTAAAATAATACATTTAAATAAACATACATTAATTTTTTTATAAATAGTAAATACTTATAAAGTTTAAAAAATGGAAATATTGGTTTTTAATTCAGAAATAACACTAAAAAAAAGGAGTTAAAAACAAAAACAAAAACACCACTCAAATAAAAATGTAATAGAACAAATAAGCAAAATGGTTTCGACACTCATATCTTTAAAAACATCAAAACTACAATAAAATTTACATAAAAAGTTAATATAATTGACATTTTAATGAGCTTATATTTCCTCAAAATAAGCACTTGTACATTATATGAAAACCCAAGAGTCAAAAGCAGTTATAAATTTATTAGTCGTTTATTAGTCCTTTATGTAATAACTGCGTTTGATCCCTTATTCTGTCCCAATTCCATTCAACTATGTTCAGTTGCGCATGCACTTTATATGTGCTTTCTCTAGAAATTATGTTAATACTTTAAAATAAAATGATAGTTAAAATATTATTTCTAGTAGACAATATAAAATAGTAAACATACTTAATGTTCTAAGTTTAGTAAGATATTTATTGCAATGGTGATTTTAGACAGGTTAACCAATGTAATTTTGTAACTAAATAGTAACTAATGCTAGTTTTGTAGTTGAACGTATTAACACAAGTTTTAAATATCTTAAGGTTGAAAACAATCAATATGTATTCTCAATGTTAAATTATAATCTTAAAAAGGGACCTTGTAAAAATAGTAAAAATAATGATTCAAGTACTTAGTGATCAACTTAGCTAGGCCTATTTTTATTTTCAATGCCTTGTTATTTTTATTTTCATTTCCTTATCATGGCATTGCAACTTCAATCAAGGATAATTCAAAATGGATGAAAATATTGAATTAATTGACCAGTCGAATGTAGTTTTAAAGCTCTTTTATGTTATTAACATAAAATTGTATATTAATTTTAACAATTTGTTAAGCTACTGAACGATTTATAAGTAAAACTGCCGGTTCCATCTGAATTAAACAGCCTATATTCACCATTGTGTTTTAAAAATTTAAGGAAGCTCTAAAATGATTAGCCTACAAAACTTTCAATCTCGATTCCGAGCTTTAATGATGAACTTGGCTCAAAGCTTGAAATCCAAGTACTCACAGAGCCCTACAAAATATTATCAAAACAATTGTCTTAATTTGGCGTTTTTTTAAATTTTGCTTTATTTTAAATTGTTTTAACCCTTTTGTGTCTTCTTCTTATATCTTTTTAAACAATTGAAAAGAACTAAAAACTTTTTAACATATTACATGTATTTTAAATTATTGATTTCAACAATTGATATTTATGTAGTATTAAAGCAGCCAAGTTACACTACATTTGATTTTCTAAAAGGTTTACTCCTCACTAAAACAAACTTCATTCATGTCATTGCCCACATAACATAAACCTTTTTCCTATTTTGTGTGTTTTTTAAATATCATTACTATTTTAAACCTTAGGGATCCAATTTTTTTCAAGCTAAAAACTGGGAAGCTTTATTAAAATGTTGGTGTCGGGAAAGGAGAATCCGAAAAATTAACTAACCTGTCACTCACTGAATAAAGCAGATTACTTGTACTAAAGCTACACGAATTAGATAACTCCAATAACAAAATTAATCATATACCAGATAAAGCCAAAAAAATAACATAGCTATAATAAAAAAAACTACTATTCAAATTTAGACAACCTGTCCATTTGAAAATTTGTTCCTTGTCCTAAGCACTCTCGGTCAACACTAATAATTACTAATCACATGTTCCACTACTTTCTTCTCCAGTTAGTGTTTGTCCTAATTGGGACAATACAAACTGTGCGACAAGCTATTAAAAATATTTGCAAAGCATGGTGGGCCAAATGGTTTGGGAGGACAAAGTGTTATTTTATTACAGTACATTTTTCAACTTAAACCTTAAAAACAAATCCTCAAAATTAAATTATACCTATATTTATCTCCTCGCACCCACCACTGAAACAAATATTAATGCTTTTATTTCTTCAAATTTGATTTAGGGCTAATTCGGGCACCTTCTTCAGATTTTTGAATTTTTCTTGATGTAATATAAACATTTAAATTTATGTCTTGGATGGTACATAGTATTTATTTTTTTACCTTTGTCAAATATATCATATTATATTCTGAGAACTAAACTTAAAATAAATCCTAATCTTTTTAAAGATTTAGCATTTTTAGTGTCTTAACTGAGCCTCACAATATACATCATGACAATATCATAGGCTAAAAGATTATGCGAAAGTCAAGTTTTGTTAAGATTCAAATATATTTATTAATTTGTTGGAATGTAGACTTTTTGTAAACACGTTTTGAAATATGTTGTTTTGATTATAACATTGAGTTTATAGATAAACATTCTTAAATCTGTTAAAGACAAGGTGGTATGTTGGAGCAACTCTCTGAGAAATTAGGGTTAGTTCTAGTGCCTTGATGAGAGAACTATGCTACTCTTTTCCTACAAATTAATGTCAGTAAGCACTCTAACTGCCCTTTCACTACGGGGGTTGGGGACGACAACATTAAATCTAACGCATATTTCAATGTTACTAATGAATATTTAGAAGAGGAGATCAGACTTGTTTAGAAATCCTTAGAGGAATGTTAGGAACTTCCAAGATTCTTAAGAGTCACGGCTTGAATTTTTCTGTCTGGTAATTTTGTCAACAAATTTTATGTGATCTACTTTATCACCATGCATAAATGGATATTGTCTTACAACTCTCAACTTGGCAGCTACCTAAAAGTTTCTACTCAATGTTTCCTCTACCACTCGGTCCAGACATTTTTATTACAGTTTTTTTTACAACTGAAATATAAAAATTAAAAGGTTTCTAAGCTAAAAAGTTATATTTTTAACGTCATGTTTGTGGTACTACTGCATCCTAAATATTAGTGGTGGTGATGTATTAAAAGACAAGGCCGCACAAACCTTAACACTAGCCTTGTTCTTTATGCTCATCTAAAGGTGTGCCAAACAAAAGGGACAAAAGAAATACAAATAAACTAGATTTAAATGCTAAACTCGACCATAGAGCCTTCGGCTTTGAGTCATTGTTGCATCATTAGATTACCGCAAAGCTATCCAACATTGTTAAGCTGGAGAATGTTTATTGCAAATACTCATTTTTATCTTATAAATGGCAAATCATTTCACGTTGTTCTAATCATCTACTCGTGTATCCAAAAAGCACTACAAAAATATAGTATTTAAACGTTTGTTATAGTATGATTTTGGTAGGAAGAACAGTAGAAGTTAGTTACTAACGTTACTAAAACAATTTTAATATATTCATACATCAAGTTATGTTATCAATGTTATCAATGTTGGCCGCAAAGAAAAATGTTTGAATTATCTCTACTGTTCTTCCAACCGAAATCAGGGTATAGCTCTTTAAGACCTAGATTATTGCTATAGTTGTTTGTTGTTAGATGCAAATTTGACCTGGTTTTAGAATAACTTTAACTGGGGTATTACAACCCCTTGCCATGTTTAACTGTACCTAAGTCATTTAATGCCTTAAGTATTACTTATTACTCATCTATATGACTATTTTTATGCGATTAATTTATATTTAGTTGGCAAAGGTTGGGTTTTTTCTGTGTTACATGTGAACCTATTAACAGTTCCTTTTTTAAATGGGCTGTGATTTTTTACCCCCTCTCTGCTATTCTATCAGATTACTTAGTGTTTCTCATTGAGGGAAAGCCATAAGATGTTATGCACAACATAAATGTGTCATATGTCATGTTATGACTGTTAAGATTCTAGCTAAATTATATCAACATTTACGGTTTATTTACCTCATTTGTTCTTATGAATCCACTATAATATTTTTTACAGGGGTTGGATACAATCTGTAGCTACACATTCTAACCAAAAAATTTAAATCAAAAAGATGTAACACATCACAGCTTGTGGCTTTCCCCTAGAATTATTCAAAAGAATGAACACACGGGGAAGTTAATATTTTGATTATTTTAATCTGCATTAAACACTTAACCTGGTACCTGATTATGAAACCAATGTTTCTTAGTAAACTTGGTTTAGTTTAATTTTCGATCTGATGATTATTTATTGTCACTAAGTTATTTTGAGAAATCTTTGTGTAAAATTCTATCTCCTTTGAGCGTTCAATTTATTAGTATTATTGGTGGTCAGTACTCGCATAAGTGATAGTTTTAGTAACATTTTATTATTCCAATGGTGGAATTTCCGTCATATTAGTGTTTTCATAAAACAAATAATATAGATTTGGTGAATCAGACATGTTTCACAGTGTGTGCTTTTAGATGATTGTTAGTTGCTTTAAAATATTGATTAATATTGTGACAGAATTATTCCGAAAATTTCTTCTACTGAAATATCTCTTAGAGTGTGTATTAGTCTAGAAACCTTTTTCAAATAAAAAATCAGAATTAGAACTGAATTTTTTTAGAGCTATTTGCAGCTTTTGTTGTATAATATTAGGACAAACTTAGCAACCAAACTTCTCATCATTAATCTACAACTAAACGAAATTAAGAACACACGTCTTTAAACTCAAATAAGTGTTGATTCACATCTAGTTACTGTTTATATTTTCTTATACAACCATAGTAATTAATGCAAATAAAATCAAAACTAAAAAAAATTCCCAAATAATGAAGCTAACCTTTAACATGTTTTTTAAATATTAAGAGCTGCATTTAGGATTTTCGAATTTTCTAGATGAAATATTAATACATACATAATTACGCTGTTCCCTTATGGGGTAGGCAAAAAACCATGAATATAGCTCAAAAAACAACTTTGCACTTAATTCATACTCATTTTTGAAATTTGAATTTAAAGAAAAAGTAGTCCTACCACTTGACTATCTACAATTATACACAGTTATAATCATATAGACTCCTGGAAAACACAAAGCATTTGTGTTATAGAAATAAAAAAAATTATTACCACATTATTAGGAGACATGTATGAGAGTAAACATCCATGGAACATGTAGGTATTTTTATGTACCATTTTAACTATCTCGATACTAATAAATAAAGTTTCTAGGCTCGCGTTTCACTTTGTCTCATTTAAATGAGGGCTGAGTTTAGTTCCTAGCTGTGTTCACAGGGGTTTGTTTTTTATATTGTCATTATTAACTTTGGTGTTAAAAGGAAGGTTTTGGTAACTAAAAAACTAAACAATGAAAAAACTATTTTGATCACTTTGAAAGGAAAAATTGCTCTTTATAGATATCAAAGTGGTTCTCTCGTAAAACGTGTTTATTTGTCATGTTTTTTAAATAGCGTGCGTGTTCTGTTAATATTTTCGAATTGGTGGCTTAGGGGATGGGTTTGGTTGAAAATAGTAAACTTTATCATATGGTATTTAATATTTAAATATTAATGATGGTAGACAAATCTGAGGATACAAATTATGAAAGTTATTGTTAGAAGAGTTCTTTAGACTTGTTAAAAAAGTTAGATATGAAAAAGTAGTTTTAATATACAAAGTAGCCCAGAAGTTCTTGCATCTATTTCTAGCAAACTATGTAATCATGTGAATACACTATATGATTAGAAACAGCTTTTTTTTATGATAATTTATTTAAGTTTATAATATTAAGCTCAGTGGTCATACATTCTCAAAATGAATATAATCTAATGTTTTAAAGTTATTACTGCTAAAGAGTTAAGCTGGGAAGGAAGGGAACGTGAGCTAAGATCAGTGTTTTTATAATTTAAAAAAATTCTGTTGAATAAAATTTAATCCACTTCACTGAATATATGTTTAGTTTAGTTTT
Organism: Timema bartmani; assembly: GCA_902151455.1. Lineage (NCBI taxonomy): Eukaryota > Metazoa > Arthropoda > Insecta > Phasmatodea > Timematidae > Timema > Timema bartmani. The sequence goes on from CABFWB010000861.1 coordinate 156,696, forward strand.
ATTAAACACACTATGCATTAAGAACTCGAAAGTTCATTGCTGCACTTAAAGTATGCCACTTATCCCTATCTTGAGCTGGTTCTATCCATTCCACCTCATTACACCCTATTCCTATCTTGAGAATACTTCTATGCTCTATTCATTAGCAGTTTCATACCAAATATGGCTTCTAATTTACATTGTTTTAATGTAGGTTTTATTCAAGGTGTAAAAGTTTTGAAATGTTTGTGTGTGGTTTTAACAAATAATAAAAAGGAGGGGATGAAAATCAATACGAGTTGAGGTTCCTCTCTAGGTAATTTTAATTAAATTGAATATTTCATCACTCATTTAAAGCTTTTGTGTGACCTTTGCATTAACAATGCAGAGCTTTTATTTTTAGTTTCCCATTTTCTGTAATAAGTCCTCAATTTAAAATCAGCATGAGTTAGAAAGAAAATAAAGAAATATAATCATTAAATTAATTCTTTTTCTGATGCCAATAATAATAATTATTTTGTTTTTAGGAAGGTGGTTTCTGATTTGTTTATCACTTCCATGGCTTTCATTTTACTATAGCCAATCATGCTGTAGTAATTTCCTAAATTTTTTTTATATCTACTTTGTATGAATATACCTATCAATAGTAAAAATAATAGTTTTAATATTCATATAATAATAAATATATTTTTAATCATATTTAAGTGTGTTTTCAAATTTGGTTAAATATTTTGTGAAGCAACTTGTTTTCTTGATGTTACAAAACTAAAATATCCCCCAGACTTTGTATTGTCCATTCACAGTAACGTTGACCTTTTCTGATGGTTAAAAACATACTTAAAAAGATGGTAAACTATTCATTCACATCACAAATATTTTTGGAATTTAAATCAACTTCACACACAATCACATATATTTCTGAGTGAATCCATATTTATATGAAATAAATGTTTCTCATGTACCAAAAACTCTACTTTAAAAAATATGTTCCCCTCAAAATCATTTGGATCAGTTAAAATATGTAATATATACTTTTATTTTTATTTCAATAAGTTATCCTCTTAGAATCCTAAAGATAAAAATTGTATTCGAACAAAATGTATTTAGTCTATTTGAAGCAATTTTGCTAATTTGATTATACTTGCTGTACACCAGTAAGATCTTACAAATTTTTGGTAAATATATGTGACACATTGTCCATTCATTAGGGGTGTAGTGCATGATTGGCCTATTCTAATGACCGGCATCAGTGGTTGGCCTAGTCTTAATCTAGTGATTTATTTTCTTTATTTTTTGAAGTAAATTTCTCTAAATTTTATATTTTTCTTATTATTTATACTTTGTTTCTATAGTAATTTCATTTCAACTTGCTCTAAGTACTGGAAAAAAAAATCTTAAATATTTTATTCATTAATAAATTATAAACATGTCTGTCTGAGGTAATTTTGTTTATGGCAAAGTGTATAACTGATATTACAAACACTAATGTAACATTTAATACATAATACAGATATGACACCCCATCACAATAGTTCTCAAATATTTTGGTTTGTGGGCCACTTGGGTGAGGCACAATATTCACTCTCTTCTGATTTTCATGAAGACTGAATATTTGGTGTGTTGGCACAACATTTAATAGTTTTGTCCCAAGTTTGGAAGAGTCTTATATTGGGCTTCTCAAGCAAATGATTCATATTTTACCCCTTCAATCCCACAAGTGTTCGAAATTCGACCTAAACCCAGGGATACAATGGAGAGAACACAAGTTAACGAGCAGTAGTGACCATGTAATTCGTTTCAGTGTGAATGACACAAAGAATGTCACCAAATAATCTTAGATAAGCTTTGCATGTGTGCATTAGGCGCAAATTTGCTTTCACTTGTACTTAGATTATTGTCAGTTTTAAGTGAATCATAAAAGGATATTTGTGTTTGCATCTGCTCTGTTTTCTTTCAGTGTGAGCGGATATAACATCTGTTGGTTGAGTTCAGTGTGACCGGATATAACATCTGTTGGTTGAGTTCAGTGTGACCGGATATAACATCTGTTGGTTGAGTTCAGTGTTGTTCAGTTTTCTTCTTGCTGTCCGTGGCATTTTAATTAAGTTTGTAATGGAGTGGACTGAGGTGCATTACAACAAAAAGTTATGGAATAGTTCCAGTCCACAATAAAGTTGTAACTGGGTTAGTAGCGTATTTCCTCCCATCTGTCTGACCTATCCCCAAAAATTCACTTGCCCAAATTTGATTATCTCTCATCCTCCTTACTTTAAACTCATGAATCAATAATGAAAGGTATCTGATCGCAAGCATATATGAACGCTCGGTTCGCTTGTGTTGTCTCCGGTGTAACCCTAGCTTAACACATTCACGTTGTTCAACAACTTAGCCTTAATTAAAAAAAAAGTTTTATATTTCCATTTAGTTTCATGTGACCACCCAGAAGCTCTTCGCACGACCAGTAATCCATGAACCACATATTTGACGACCTTTGTCTTATGGACAATAACATTTTTGATTACGGTACTAAAAACTGACATTCATGATATAACTTTTTTTTTCTTGTTGCATTTATTTTTCTGAAGCCTTAAATCAAAATTATTTATTTTAAGCTATCAGTTATATATTTTTATTTAATCCCATACAGTGACTATTTTATTGTAACTTTCTTTTGTTTTTGTTTTTTGCTTTGTTATAAGAGGTGCTAATAAACTCGTTATATTGAGCAATGTGATTTTTATTTCGATGAATCTTGTAAACCAATCTAAACAAAGTTTGTTCATTGTTACTTTGTTAAATTATTTACACCAAAAATTCACAGAATGCAAATATGTAACAAAACATTACCAACAATTCTGATATAATTAAAAAAATACAAAACAGTTATATTTGTTCATAATATTAAAGATAATTTTTATATGTAATGACTTAACTTGACATAAATAGATCTAACGTTTGAATGATGAAATATATGACAGGGTAGTATACTAGAACTCCAAAAGCTTGTTCATTTTGTAAACATTATTTTAATAGTATTTATTTTAACATTTGTTATGAATAACTGTCATTCACAGCTTTCTTAGTCTCATAACAATTATTATTAGATATAGCTCTAAGTTCAATGTCAAACTAAAGGAATAAACGTTAGCAATGAGTAGTTTTGTATAGTAATCATGAAAATTTTATTTTTAATTTAATATTTGAATAAAATGGGCAACTCCAATGTTTTACAGAGCTTTACTGTGTATTGTTGTTGAAAGAGATCATTGTTGAAGTGTTCTCTTTTACAAACCAATTTGCATAGGAAAATACAAATATACAACAATAACATTTTACTATATCATTAGCAGGGCCCGAATTTTGATGCATTGTCATATTTTTTTTATTTTTATTTTTGGTGTCATATACAGGATCAGGCAGTCAAACGGCAAGATTCCAGGAAGGGCTGGCGGGTGTGGTGGGCGGTTGTGAAAGCGGGGGACTCAATCTTGGACATCTAGACATCCGGAATTTAGTAGCCATGGAGCGTTGGTTGAGTGAGCAGCGTGCATTTGCCGTAAAGGCGTATTACAAAAAAATGAGGATAGTTTCGTTGGCACTCAACGCACTTTCCGGTGAGTAATTTTAAAGCCACTGCTAGCACGACACAGAAAAGAGGTGGTAGTGAAAAAACCAGCCGGACCCCTGAGAACATTGATTGTGTGCGTGTAGCCTTAGCAAGAAGACCGCGAAAATCGGCTGGACGACGCAGCATAGAACTTGATCTCAGTAATCGAACCGTAGGAAGGCTTCTGAAAAATGACCTCCTCTGACATCCATATAAGATTCAGGTAGTGCAAGAACTTAAACCTCAAGATTACAATAGCAGAGTACGCTTTTGTCAACAGATGTTAAATCTCATTGAACTTTAGTGGCTTCATCAACAAGCAGAATTTTCGGTACTGGGCCGAAAATAACCCACACAATCTCCACTAAAAACCCCTCCATTCAGAAAAAGTGACGGATTGGTGGGTAGTATCATCTCGTGGAATAATCGGCCCTTATTTTTTTGAAAATGAACATGGTAAAATGGTGACGGTGAACTCCTATTGTTACGCTGACATGTTGGCAACTTTTTGCTTGCCTGCACTCGATGACTATGAACCAGATGAAAACATACCTTTCCAGCAATATGACGCAACTTGCCAGTTTCAATGCATTTGCTAAGGCTCGCATTTCCTGGAAGTCTCATCAGCAAGTTCGGCGATTTCTCATGGCCTGCTTGTTCACCAGACTTGATGGCTCCTAACTATTTTCTCAGGGGATACCTTGAATCCCAGGATTTCAAGGAGAATCCACCAAGGACCAGGGATGATTTGAAAGAGCGAATTTGACAAGAGGTCAACAACATTACGTTGAAAATGCTATGCAACGTCATGGGCAGCTTCGTTCTCAGACTCCGACAATGTGTGCAAAACCAAGGATGCCATCTTACTGACACCATCTTCAGAAAATGAACATTTTCCAGGTACACTAGTCATTTCCACTCATGTACATTACATTTATGTACATACATTAAATAAAAATTAATTGTTTTAATTTTTTGCGATTTTTCTTAATCTTGCTGTTTGACTGCCTCACCCTGTACAATGCTCATAAGTTCATATATGTTCATAATATATTTTACTAAAAAATTTGCCAGATTAGGACTTTATCAAATTGCTTCTAGGGGCATGTAATTTTCAAAAAATACTCAGGCAAACACTACTTTAAATAGCTTCTAGAGGAAATCCATTTTTTTTTTAAATCGGGACAAGGACTACTACAAAAAAGTTTTTAGAATCGTCCAAATTTCCAAAATTTTCAAAGGAAAGACCTAAATAGCTTTTAGTTTGATCTATTTTTCTAACTACACCTTCCCCCATACACAAATAGGGTTTCGCCTTCACTGGTTCTCCTTTTGAATAAAATACTAAAAGTGCCCCAGTTGTGGGAAAAATATTATGTTAAGCCTACCATTACACACATTAAATGTGCCCAAAAGTTACAAATTGGAAAAAGTACTGGAAAAATAGCTTTGCTACATTGTATCTAAACTGAGGTCACTTAAATTAATGAAATCGCTGCCCTTAGCTATCACATTCAGAATTGAAATAGCATGTAGAGGTATTTTAATAATCACAAATTGTCTTCGCCTCAAGTGGTTATGGAGCTAAACCTCTAAACCCCTCTCCTCCTTCACCTCCAAAATTTCATTCTGGACACAACCCTGATCGTTCGCCGCCCTGGTCCCTCCCCCCTCCTTCTTTACCCAAAGGAAATTTTCTTGGTGCACCACTTATCAAGAGTGATAGCCGCAAATCATAATAATATGTGAAAGTAGATCTAATAAATGTTTGTACCTGTCAGAAATGTCCAATAGTAAGAAAATTGAGGCATGCAACATTATCTTAATTGTGGTGATCATTGGTTTGGGTCCTGGTTGGTTCAGGATGTATGAGTGATTTGGAGTTCACTATAGAAGTATGATCCCAACCACTTATAGCCTCGCTCACTTTAATCAGGTGTACAAACATGAATAAAACTAATATTGTAACAATATGATGGTCATGAAGTCTACTTTCTACAGTAATTTTCTAAATCCAAATTTCAACTATTTTGATCCTGAAACAAATATCATGCATGGCTTTTGACACATCCACTTCAAGTTTGACCAAAATACGAGGGTACCCGTCATTTCCACATGGTGAAAATTACTAATTAAAACATATATATATATATATATATTGAAATGTAGAGCCAGCATTTTATTATTTGTAGAACCTTAGATTGCTCTTTAACTCAAGTTCTCTAGTGTTTAAAAACTGTTGCATTAATTTTTGACAACATTTACACTTATTTCAGTCATTTGAGATATTGCATGAATATAGTGTTACCAAAAAGTTTGCTTAGTAATTAGAAAATTTAGTAAGACTTCTATAGGTTATAGTAATTATTATAGTTTGAAAAAAAACCTCCTTTTGGGAAGACAAAGAACTAGTTTTCCTGTGTTCAATCAAATGTACTTATTTTAGTGTTTTCCGAATGACTGTAGCTTACAATTAATTTCTAGTCATTGTCATCAATTTCTTATTATATTTAATAAGTTGCTGTATCCAACTTTGCTATTGGCTTCATAGTATGGTATTCTTTGAAAAGAGTACCTATAGTAAGTTATTTGTTATGTTATTCATAATTGTTTTGCATGATAAATTTATTATTATTTTAAAAATCGAACTTATTTATATGTTTTGAGGGTCCGGGGTTCAATCCTTGGTCCCAGCACAGATTTATCTGATTACCAAACCCCTTCCTTCACCTCTGACAAGACGTGTATTAATCACAACTTGTAAATGTGAGGAATGCCAGGTCTCCACCGTGGTTCGGATCCCACGTTAAACTGTAGGTCCTCCATTTCATCTCACAATCATCACTACCATTACACATTAGCATAAGTGCGTACAACCCGAACGGTTAGTAAGACGCGATGGCAATAGTAATATAACTTATTTATAAATCAATGGTGCAAATATAAAAAGTTAATAATTTAATATATTAGTTTACATATTATATTAACTTAAAATACAAATAAATGCATTTATATTGTAGATGAATGCTATGTATTGCCTTTAATACAACTATAATATGATTTATTACAAATGTAGAATTGTCATATACTTTTTAATAAAAGTAACAGCTTCCCAGAAATTATTTAGCTTTGATAGCTTTGTTTAGCAATCACAAACACAACTACACATTAGGGCATGGCTGGACGTTCTGGTCACCACAGGAAATACACCAGCAAATAAAACAAATTCACTCCCTTTTGCATCCATAACACTTTTCTCTAGCCAATGCTCGTGTGATATAGTTACCAGGCTTTGTGTGCTGGAAACCCTCAGGGGGGTTCCTGTGCACATTTAAATATATTTCAAATGGTTTCCCCCATTTAACTTTACAGGTAAAACTACCAGAGTTGTTCAAGAATGCACTAGGGAATATAGGGTATCTTTGTGACATCCAAGGGGCAAATATGGCTGTGCCCCTACACTTAAAGCATTGTTGCTGTCTCTTGAAGCTTTACCTAGTTTCAATCTTCAAAACATTTTTCCTTCAATATCGTCTGAAGAAACTGCTTGTTATTATGTTTGTTTGAAAATTGTGTTATCGATATACTCAACTTATAGTTGTTGAATTGATCAAAGATGGAGAATGTATAAGGTAAGTAATAAAAACCGCTCAAACATTTGAAGTAGGGATTGAAATCTCGAGTGAGAACTAGATACATAAACCAAACAACTTAACTGCCTAATCTTATATATATATTTTTTTCCGAATGCTTTACCGTGCACTTTTAGTTTTCCACAGCAAACATACTCTGTGATGTGAATATGCTTTACAGGCGTGGTGTGGAACCACACATCCCTGGCTGCATGTGTGGCAGACACTATGGGCGTGCTGGATGTCCCGCCAATAACCCGCTACATCCATTTCAAGCAAGATGACTCACCACTGCGCATATTCAGGGAGACTACCGTGTGAGCTCGTCATATTCCTCACCGTCGCTAATTCAAGAACCTGAAGATTCAATCCCACAATCTCACATGTTTACTAAAATGTTCCCATATTTCTTCTAGAAGACTTCCTTTAAACATTTGCATGGTGAAGGAACATAACTTCCCCAACCTTTATCGCTTTAGTACAAATAAGACGTTTGCTGTGATAGCTAGCATGCTATTTAATCCCTTTTAAGAAGGCTCCTATTGAAAAATTGTAACGATAAAATAAGCAAAGACACACACCTTGCTTAATAATTTTGCTTATCAATTCATCTATCAAAATTAAAATAATGTTTAGGAGCTAATTTTTTGTATTGTAATTTTTTTTATAATAACAGACAAAACTTGCATTCTTAATGCATCTTTGTTTTTTTAAATCTGTTTTAATCAAAATGTATACGCCTGTGACGACATTAAAAAAGTCATATACAAATGATTGGATTCTATCATACTGAGAAAAATGTTTAGAACTAGTTATTTGGCAGAGTTGTATTTGTTGTTTATTGACTTGGATTACGTTGTTATGTTTAGTAGTAGTAGTAGTAGTAGTAGTAGTGGTGGTGGTGGAAATAATAGTGGTCTATTTTCAGAAGTAGGGTGTATCCTTAAATGTACATGTGCTTGCCAATGCTAGTATTTATTATTAATAGTGTTGTGTTCGTGTGGAGTATGTTTGCCCAGAAGTGGAGGATTGTAATTATAAATAGTCAAAAATTGAGTGAGTTTCCAGGTCAGGAATGGTTAACTTCTTATGAAGAGAATATGCTTAGGGCTGGTCCTAGACATAAGAAGTTGCATAAAAACCTACAGAAGATGGAGGTAAAAAAAATCAAATATAAATATGTAATCTCTTGTAAAATCATGTAGAGAACAAAGACGTAACTAACTCTCTGGTCTTATGGTACTTGAAAGTTTATGGCCGCCAGAATGTAAGCTCGCCACTCACCCCTATCCTGAGACGCCTCCATCCAATCCCTGACCTGACACCCAACCTCCGTTTCCACATTATTCCCCCATCGATGTCTCGTCTTACCAAATGGTCTTGTATCATCAGGTTTACCAACTATAATGTTGTGTACACTCCTGTTATCACCCATATGTGTCATATGCAAGAGAACATATACAGTGGAACCTGACTAATTCGAACTTCAGTGATTCAAAATTGTCTTCAATTAGAATTTTTCGCCCACTCCCATGAATTTTGTATTGAAACAATGTTAAAAAATCATGGATAATTCGAATTTTGTTTAGGTTAGTTCAAACTTTTCGTAAATTGTAATGTACTCTGCAGTATTGTTTTTTTACTTCTAGTTACGGTACGGTGGTGTTCTATTTTTGTAAATGGGGGAGGCGACAATGGAATGCGGTCAGTACCTTTCTTCACGCCCCTCCCCCTCACCCATACGTATTTGTTTACATGTGCAGTTCTGTACTCCGTTAGTCCAGGTCGAACCTCTCAAGCGGTTACATGCGCTGTTCTTAGTGATTCGGTCGTAGCAAAATTCTGGTGACATGCAAGTTTATGTGGTTTTGTTGTTTAGTTTTAGTTTTGTTTAGTACATACTGTACAGTAGTGTCTGTGAGTGTGTGTATCGTGATGTCACTGTCCAAGTCACAGTCCTATAAATTATTAACTTTGGCTGAAATAATAGTGGTGATAAAGGAAGTGGAAAAGGAAGTTAAAAAGAAATTAGAAATTGCAAAGGCCTTCGGAATTCCCCCTAACACACTTTCAACATTTTTGAAAAACAAACAAAAAATTTTGAGCTTGGTTACAAACTTAACTGTGTTTCTGATCAATTCATTTTAAGAAACTTAATTAATTCAAATCTTTGGATAGTTCAAATTTTTTCCTGGTCCCTTCAAGTTCAAATTATCCAGGTTCCACTGTACATAGTTATTCAAATAATAAGATGGCCACAAAGTTTGAGGTGGTGGGATCCCAGTTCAAACCTGAAATTAAAATAAACGGAATATGTATCATCATCATCATCATTTGTTTCCAGCCTGTGGCCAGATAATTTTAGTAAAATTCCTCCATCTTCCTATATCTTTCGACCATTCTTCCTCCTTTAATCGCTTCCATTACTCTCCTCTCGCTCACACATTTGCTATTATCTGCTCCTCTCATCTCTTCCTTGGCCTTCCTTGCAGTCATTTTCCTATGTATTTTATTTCCATGATTCTCTTTAGCATCCTCTCCTTTTCTACCCTTATTATGTGTACATACCATCTCACCCTTGCTTTCTCTATTATCTCATGAACTCCCTGTACCCCAGCTCTTGCCCAAAACAACTTCATTCCTAACATTGAATTAGAACTATTTGTTTTAAATTGGATAGATTTTCTACCATACCTTCAACAAAGGCTGTTTTAAATCAATCATCCCAAGAACAATTTACTGGCCATTTTTGCTTTAAATAATCTTTTAAATTGAATCATTCTTATGGTTTTAAGTAATAATAACTTTAAAAAAAATATAAAGTGCAATAAAATATTAATAAAGTTAACTTAAAATCGCATTGACGTGATCTCTTGAGGTCTAGTTACTTGTAATAATATAATATTTAAAACTGAGCATTTACGCTTTGGGCAAATATGTTTTATCTGTGGCTCAAAACTTAAATATGACAACTCAAGAATCTAACATTTTTGAGCAAAGATTTTTTTTAAAGAGTGTGTTATGTTTGTTCTATGACAAAGTGTGTTTCCCCATAGGTACAGCTATATTGTGTGTAGACCTTACTAACGCTAAATGTAATTAATGTGTTGCGGCTTCAAAAGACAACAGGTGTTTAAATAATATTTAATGGCAATGGATGTACTTGAACATACATAACTAAAGTAATGGGTGTGCTTAAAGTGGGATTGTTCATTTTTAAGCCTGTGCGAACCTTTGAAATTTCGAATCTGAATCTTACTAAGATTTGGATTCAATTCAAAATTTAGAATTTTAATACTGGAAAGATTTGAATTTGATTCAAAATTTTGAATCTTAATAAATCCTAGATTCGGATTTGATGAGCTTAGCTCAAAATTTATATGTATATATTTTATACTTACTTAACAAATTAATATAATTAGACTAGATTATTTGGGTATTCTTTCAGTTTTCACACCAGGAAATAAACTAGTGACATTATATAGTAATTAGTATAAAAACATAGCGCTGTATCCATATTTACTGTGTAACAAAATCAAACTTTGATGTACCTATTTAATAATAATAATAATGGATCTCCAAATGATATTAATAATGGACCAAATAGAGTGAACAATTTCAACTCTAAAATCTATAATCTCATCTTAGTTTGAATTACTTTTCAGTTAGGTTTTTATTAATTTAAAAAAATTAAAAACATTGACTAACATTCTTTATGCTATCTTCAAAACGATTCACCAAAGATAAAATGCTATACTGTACAAACTCAAGGTTTAAGTGTGCGTTAAACAATTTTGTACAAATTACAGCACTCATTAGTATTACAATCAAAACACATAGGATAAACCCCAAACATTTGCTTATAATATTATATTTTTATTGTATAGTAATATGCTTTAATGTAACTGAGAAATTAGTAAGGACAAATAGATGCAAAGAGCACCTTAATACATTAAATAATGCGAGGCAATGATGAGAAAGTTTTTCTTGTATATTTTTTTTGGAGGTTTAACCCTCATCCCTCGCCCTCTCACCAAGTATTATTTTATCATTTATTTTTTTATTCCTCTTCAATATCTAGTCTAATAGCTTATGAACGTTTTATAAAACTCATCATGCCTACAATCCCAACCTTGAATAAAAAAAACAACTTTATATTGTTTAAAGAGAGATTTGATATTAAAAAAAAATCTTCACCATCTACTCTTGACGGACTTTATTTCCCAAAATAAAATAAATTTCAGGACATGGCCCTAAAATTATGTTTTGTGTTTGTCTGATCAATTACAAATTTATTGCGCCAAAGTTGTGTGTATAGTCAGGGTACCCAGAAACCTGGAAAACGAGTAAAGTCAAGGAATTTCATCAAATTTCTGGAATTTTCACATATTCACTAATAAAATACCCCACTTTTATTGACAATAGTCAAAATTACATTTTTCTCCCAGGTAATACTCACCGCTAATCTTTTTTTTAACAAACTTGTCCATTGTTGAACATACTAATCTCAAGCCTCAAAGTCAACATATGATTTATGTGTCATTCCCTTCCCCCCTCCCCATTGCTGCCACTAGAGGTAATAGTTACATTTTGAAGAAAGTTCATTGTTACAGCTCTCTCTTGTTTTCATTCTTTCGGAACTAATCAGGAGGAAGTGTAAAAAATGAACACAATTTTCTTAATGAGGAAACTTAAAACACCAAAGCAAAAAATAGGCACTTAAATAGGAGCATGTAAAAGGAACAATTAACGGAAAGGAAAAACACGGAAAATTGACAGATTGGATGTCAAAAGAGAATTTCCTTATTTGTATTATTTTAGTGTATTTTTTTCTTTGTGGAATAGTTTTTATTTTTACCCAATTGCTGATTAGTCACAGGAAACAAAAGTCTAATGGAAGCATTCAAAGGTCAATTTAATTAGTGTTTTATTGAATTGAGGGACACTTTTTTAAATAGAGTACTACTTGACCATATATTTTTAAGGCTTAGAAAGTCATGAATATTTTTTTTTGGCACATATATTTTGAACAAAATAAATTCTTTGCTTGTGACTTGAAAGTTTAAATTCAAACAGTAGGTTCTAACCTGGACTTATTTTATTTTAGGCAAGCATTATACTACTGTTTAAGGTGCAATTTATCCATTTGTTCAGATATGAAACAACTTACAAAATCAATCTGTGTAAAATAAATGTAAAGGTAATTGTACAACTATTACTATTCTTGTCATATGTTTACTATGTAGCCTTTATGGATGTCTTGTTCTATATATTGCAAATATTTACTCACTATGTTTCTCTCTTATTTTTATGCATTTATTACAGCACTTGTTTATTTATAAATATTTTATATACACAAATATTTATACCATGTTGTAAATGTCACATTCAAATACTGCCAATACATGTAATTAACAGGTACAATCTTTGAAAGGTAGAAGTTAATTTTGGTGATATTTGCTAGTGTCTAATAATTTTTTGTAGTTTAAAATGTTGCCTGCATTACGCTAAAAGTATATAAATTTAGATGTAATTTCAAAACAATTTTTTTTATCACCACATCTCACTACCTGTTCAGATTATACATATAAATGATATTACTCTAATGGGGTAGGAATGAGGAAGGAAGGAAGCATTTTAGAGGTAAACTACCCGCATTTGTGTGGAAGGAGAGTGAGAAACCATTTAGGAAAAACCACCCTCAGTAGACCTGACAGGGATTCGAACTCTGATCTCCCCGTCGTCAGCAGACCAGTCTTAACACGAGAGTGACGCCTTAGACCATTTGGCTATTGAAGCGGGCATGGACTTATTGCTAAACAATTCTTGAAAATTAATTGATTCATACTTCACATTTAATGAAAATGATCAGATTTATGTTTTAGTATTGTTTAATTTAATGTCCATTTTACATTTATTCTTCAAAAACAGTCATTTCATAAGGATACTCTTTTAAAAATGAAAATGTAATAGTAAAACATAATATTAACAAGTAAAATTACTTGTGGCTTGTTTCATATTGACCAATTTTAAACTTGAGATAACTTTTTTCCCTCATTTTGATCAAATGTTCTATATCCCTTTAAATTAATCAAACATATTAAAAACAATGTATTGCAGTGCATGTCCAACTTACCTTTAAGTGCAACTTTTAATTTGTTATGGTTATTTTAAGACCCAATTAGCACAGTCACTTTAAACTTTTTGTTCTCTATTACTTATAAATAGTTCCTATCTAAAATGACAATGCTTTACTTGCCTTTTTAATTTCAGACATTTGTTATTTTATTGACAAAAATGAATATCAAATTGTGTCAAAAGAAGACACTACTATTATATTAGAAAAGGGTGTGTTCTAGTTGTTTTGAGGAATAAAAGCAAGTATTTCTTCCCCTTTGATTTGGTTATCTGTTCTTGTTAAAAATTTATGTAATTTGATGGTATAAATATATTTTGGAAAATACAAAATACATTTAAAAAGCACTATCAATACCTAAAAGAAATTATTTTTTGATACAAAACACAAAAATTATCAAAAATGTGTATTTTGGCTACTGCCCGTCTCTGAATATATTATGTACGACTACTACACCAAATTGTTCATTTCCGTCCATCTTAAGATTGTATTCTTAGTTAACAAAGATGTATTATCACGGTAACAGGGTTCCCTATGATCAGTTTTTTCTACATTATTTTTTAATTAACAGATTAGTACTTAATGGTAATAAATAAACTCAATATTTTTCTTAATCATGTTTCAAAAATGTTTTTTTTAAACATCCATCCTTAACATTTATTTGTATTTTATAAATTTAATTTGATAATACCTTGATCTATCCTGAATATATTAAACTTTTTATGTTTTACCACTGTCTACTGACCGTTCGGGTTATACGCCTTTTAACCTAATTAATGTATCTATAAAATACATATGGCTTAACCTATAGTTAATCCTTGAGTAGAATGAAACACATTTGAAAACCTAATTAAATTTGTTCATCAACTATGAAGTGTTTGACTTAAAATAAAGTAACTACATTACTAATATGTACTTAAATATCTCATTCTAGTCATTTTCCCCCTTCTATTAAAATATGTATATATATAGTAAATAAAACATAAGCTATTTTACGCTGTTTCAATTATGACAGATATTATTAAAATTGACTACCTTACTTTATTTTGAAGGCAAAGACGATATCGCCCTTCTTGAACTAATAGGAAGAATGGTTAAATCATTGAAACCATGTATATTATTCTCAATAGTCTGTTTTAAGGGAAACCATTTGAAAAGTTGTTCACAGAATGTCTACTTAATGAAATTATTAAATCGTCTTAACACCAAATATAAGGCGACTTCAAACTAATTCAATAGCACATGATTCACAAGATCTCTTTTTTTCTTTTTATTAAACAAAATGGGAGACTGCTTAGTTGAAAATCACAGTTGATTGTGAAAGTGTTGTATTAGATATGGTGAAACACTGGTTCCTACAAAACAAGCACCATAACCAATCAATTATTTAATGTAATCTAGACAACTGCTATTGTTTTTATCTTAATGTGTATGTTTCATGTTAGAAGACTTCACTAGAGCCAACAATAGGTTATGAAGCTAGACATATATTTTCATCAATGTAATTAAAATATTTTGTATGTTGTATCTAATTTAATGTATGTGGCTATTAAGAGCTGCTATATGTTGACATATTTAAAATAAGGATATATATATATATATATTCACAAACATTTTACGAAATGTTTATTAATGTTACATTACCATAATCATGTTTTGAACACAATCCAATATAACAGTACTTTAAAAGTTGTTGCTTGTCTAAATATAAGAATGTACAAGAGTGATAAAAACAAAACACAAAATGGCTTTCACAATGGAATGAGGAACTGAGCTCATACTTTTCACTGCTACCAGAGAACAAAGAGGAAATGATTAACTCTCTAAAAAAAACTAATCAGGGTGGGGGTAGGAAAGAGTTGTTGAGTCCACACTTAATATCTTATAATACAGTAGTCTCAGAAACTCGACCTAATGTGGACTAAGATGGTGTTGAGTTATTGAAATGTCGAGTTTTACTCATGAACTTACATAAGATGTATGTTTACTATGTCATGTTTACTAAACAAGGATGAATCACAGTGCAGTTGTACAGTACTGTAGTATTATACAGTGCAATAACAGTAATATATGTGCAGTACAATATATTATCTCTTAATATAATGGTGTATATACATACATGTAATACACAGAAATGCAGTACAGTACTGTACATATAATATTGTATTGATTCGAATAACACGTTACTGAATTGAAAAACTAACAAACACAACACTTGTAAAAACGCGACAGCATGACTGTTCCACTTTACACAAACAAACTGAGAGGTTATACAATTGAATGACCTTGGATTGTGATGACTGGCACCAACAACTGTGTGCACGTGCGCGTGTCGAGTTTCCGAGACTCTACTGTGTTTGTAAATAATTAGTTATTTTTCGGTAGTGTTAATGGAACTTACTCCTTAGGGTGGCAGGTACTTTTTTCATGTCATTTCTGGCAACAACGTTTGCATTTAAGAGTGGCAGCACTGAATATGATGAATCAATAAACACATATTTTTAGCCTATACAAATTGATAAATAAAACTGGTGTGCATATATAAACCAATTAGTGATTCACAATTTAAATAGCAAGAAGTTTATTTATTTTTATGTTCTTTTGCCAAAAGAATTCATTTTTTTAATCAATATTTTTATGTGGTAATTATTAATCAAAAATGTTAAATTAGAGTTAAATCATAGTTATGCTTAAATAAATGAATATTTAAAATAATAAAAGGTGGGCTCAAAGAGTACCCAACTCCTACTCTCTCGTAAAACCTGGTAAAAAATACATTGGATTGCTAAGGTTAAGGGTAAAGCCCCCTCCGTCATGTAAGAGCAGCGTGGACAGTACCTCTCAGATTATGTAAGCCACATTGTGCTCATTTTATTTGTTCCCATCCAACTTTAAGATACTTTCTTCCAATACAGTATCTTACTATTTTTCTCACTACTATTCAAATCACAATAGTTCCTTAACTGATCCCATCTCAACCAAGTATGCATTACATTTTTCTTTTGCTGTAACATTTCCTGCTACAGCGTGCTGTGGTAAAATTGTTGCTACTGAAGTGGGGAGGGAAAAAAATGAAATGCATCATTACTCTTGTAATAAATTGGTTTAAATTAGGAGGAATACTGGAATAGAAATTGTTTGGATAAAACACTAAAAAATGTTTATATATATTTTTAAAGACAAGATTTCACCGTCACAGACAGTTTCTTCAGGTTTGAGAGAGAGAATAATGCTTTTGCAGTTCAAACAAGAGCACCAGTCGACTCTCTTAACGCGAAGAAACTGTCTTGGACAGTGAAAGTCTGTCTTTAAAAAAATGTTTGTTTTATCTAAACAATTTCTACTCCCAGTAATACTCAGATAAGTGTGCTGGCTATCCCTCCTAATTTAAACCATGATTTAACCTAGTGCTCTATTCCAAATAATCTTGTAATATATTGTACCTTTTGTATTTTTGCTTCACAACAAAAACTCTTGTCTTATGTCTTTTGTCTCTTTAATGCAACATTAATTAGGGTGGTCGGTGCAAAAACTAATAACCCTCATTTTATGAAGAAATGTGTTAGCAATGTTTTCTGGTAGCTTACCTGTTGAACTTAAAGAGTTGTTTTTATCGTCAGTCAAGACCTTAAGGTTGGCTAATATCCTAGTCAATCTCCTTGGAGTAAAGTGCTCTCCTCAGGACCCAATGTTCGTGGGTTCAAACCCAGCAGGGATCGAATTTTTCTTGAGCTGTAAAATCTGTAATACAACTTGCTTCAGAGGGAAAGTAAAGCTGTCAGTCTGTCGATTGTGGCATGTAAAAGAACCCTGGATTGTACGTGAAAATACCTTTACCGGCAAAATTGGTAGGCTCTTTCTCTCTCGTACATAGAAATTTCTGTGTGCTGATATAATCAGTCAGCTCTATAAAAGTGCACATTAAATACCTCAAATAAATAAAAATTTAGCTAATATGATTATTGACAAATATGCTATTAATTTTTTAGGACTAGATTTTAGGATTACATAGGAGTTTAACCCATTCCCTGGCGTGTGTTTACCACAGCGATCTACTAGGGACCGGCAGCCATTTTTCTACTCGTATACTCTTATCCTAAACATATTTTTGCTTCTCACTTATTTCTTTATTCATGGTCATATTATAGCATTGAACTGATGGCTCCATCTATCAACTTCAATATGAAGTATTCAGACTGACTAAAAGTACAGTGGGTCATTGATAAATGGCATTACAGTCACTTTTTGCACTGAAATGTCAATTCGGCCAGACAAAGCCGTTTAACGCCTGCATCAGGGAATGTGTTAAATGGTAAATATATTCCATCTAAATCTACAAGAATGATGGTTATACATTTTTTTTCCCCGATCCTCTCAATTATGCTAAATATTTTGTTTTTCATTTATTGTTTTACTTTTTTTTTGTTACTAGGTATGGTCCACTTTTACTTCTGATATTACTTTGTGAAATAGGAAGATGATGTTTAGTCATATTTCAGAACAGTATGACGACTAAAATAATTTGTGTTTCTGATTTCGCTATCGCATTTTTTTAAAACTCATTTTGTTATTTATTAATAATTGTGTGATGTTAGTTACCGTCTTGTTCATGATTCTCATTGGATTATTTTTTTGTGATGTTTTGGTCTGTACTTAGATATAGATGAAACCTGTTACCTTCTTAGAAAATTAGTAAAGCCATTGAAGCATTATCTTGTTGAAGTTTTATTTCACATTTTTATGCATCTCTTTGAAACGTTCTCCAGACCTAGAAGAGTCATGAATACCAGGAACTGCATTTGAATTAAAATTGTGGTCCTCAAATATGAATGTCAACTTTTACATCTATTACTGACATTTCCACTACCGGCTTTCTAGGCCTGTCATGGCTTCATATGCCTTAAAATATAACTTAATTCTAGGACAGACACAACATCCAGTTCCCGGCCATTAATTCATCACTGTGACACTGTGAAAGGGTAAACCCACATTTCACCAATAATAAATTTTTCGGCTATGCTGGGAATCGAACCCCGGGATCCTTTGATCAGTAGATATACACATGACCAACAGAGTTAAGGTGTCTGATATGAATGTCGACGGCTTGTAATAATGGTTCCAATTAACAACTTAAGCTTTTACATGTTAAAAAATTTGTTGAAATAAAAATAAGTTACGGAAGTACATTTTTATTTTGTATCTATAATGTTGTAGCAGAAAGATATAAATGGAAATAAATACAATATAAAGAGTAATAAAACATAAACTTGGAAATTCTACAGATTGGCTAATTCTTTGCAGGTTTGAGTTTTTAATACCAGAAAACAATTTAGGGTGAAAAATATATTAGGGGGGAGGATAATGCATTTATAAGGTACATTGCCATACATACAAAAACCAATAATCTAGAGATGATAGTAATAATCAGTCAACCTTATTTGGTAATACTTTTTCTGGCAGTTTAAAAAGTTATTAGAATTACTTTTAAATGTGTGAAAAAAAAGTGTGGAAACAATTTAAAATAATGTAATGTGTCAGGGAAGAAAGTCAACCTAAATGAATAATTAAGTTAGGTGTTGATAGAAAACAAATAAAACTTCTTTCTTCACACTTCAGTTGTCTGATCACTATCACATTTACAATACAATTTCAGATTCTCAATTTTTTAATATTATCTTTCTTAATATGAGAAAGGATTATATTTTAAAATTTAAAAATCGTGTGAAAGTGTATGTAGAAATGAAGAGATAAGTTTGTTTTCTATCAACATCTAACCTAACACCCCTTTTGGGTTGGCTTCCTTACCTATCACTTAAATTACATTAGTTACCATCGTTTCCACACTGATTTTAAACTTTTGCGGGCTATTCCAAAATCAACCTCTGACAGGCAAGTTAAAAGAATCAACAAAAGAGAAAAAAATCTTATTACATACATAGAAGCATTACTTTTACACATAGTCGCAACCCAAATTCAGGCACTTGTACTCTGAAAGCAGCTTTTTCAATCTTTGTCAAGGGACAGCCTCTGCTCGGGTACCCAGCCTTTTGTTGACTCCATCCATAAGCTCCTCATTGGTTACAAAGCACTGGGTAGCCAGCCAGACCTTTATCTTTCTTAAGAAATGGTAATTGCTTAGCCCCAAGTCCAGGCTGTAATGTGGTAGATTGGCAGTAGTCAAAAATTTAACAGTTGGATTGCTCAAAGCCTTTGTGCTAGCAGCAGTGTGGGGCTATGTGTTGTCGTGCAGGATAACAATGCCCTTGGTGAGCATTCTGCTCATTTTATTTTGGATTGAGCTCTGAAGCTTCTTTAGAACTTATAAATAACGTCACAGGTTTATTGTAAAATACCGAAGAAGCTTCGGAAATCTGTCCAAAACAAAAGGTATGAGTTCTCATCAAGGGTGGCGTTCTCCTGCATGGCAAAGTGTGGCTTGCACAAAGGGTTTAGTCTTGCAGTTACACTGGGATATTTTCCAACTACCCCCCTTACAGCCTCAACTTGGATCCAAGCAAATAGCATTTCTTTCTGGCTGGCTAACTAGTGCTTTGAAACCAACAAGGAGCTTATGGATGAAGTCAAAAAATGACCGGGTCTCCTTACGGGGTTGTTCCTTGACGAGGAATTGCAAAATCTGGTGCCACAGTATGACAAGTGCATGAATTTAATGAAAACTATGTGTAAAAGTAAAAAGTTTTGTGTAACAATATGCTTTTTTCTTTATTTTTTTACTTTTTTTTTTACCAGTCAATATGAGGTTGATTTTGGAATAGCCCTCGTAGAATTACTTCTATGTATTTATACAGCAAGGGTTGTATTTTGGTGGCCTTCCTTTTGACAAAGATCTGGAAACTAAATATAAGTTAGGTAGTGCATATTTTTTGTCTAATGTTGGTTAATTTAGAGCAATGTTATAGTACTTATTTAAAAGATTATTTCAAGCATGGTCAAGTTGGCTTGTAGCAATCTCGATGAAACGTTGTCATGATGTTCTAGTAGCAGCAGTTGTAACTGATGTCACCAGGCTTGTAGCACTTACTGTTATCCCGAGTACAACAAATCCCCACAGTTACAAGAGAGCGTACATCCGTAATGGTTAGACTGAATTCACTTGTTGTGTAGTTATACAGGGTGTACGGAAAGTCGGCAGGCACCAGTGTGTCCAACTCCTGTGTAGGCACAAGCATGTAAGGCCAGGGTTAAGGTAACTTTTTTTTAGCATCACGTCTTGACCAGTTCAGGTACAAATTATGCTAATGTGATGAGGATAGTTTATATAAAGGTGTACCCACATTTGTGTAAAGCGAGAGCAGGAAACTATTTAGGTAAAAACAACTGATGAGTATGCACCTAACTGGAACTAGAGTTCAGATGTCCTTGTTCCCATCTATTTTGAGTTGAGACATATTGTTCAATTCTACTAACAAGGCAGAACTATGAAACTCAAGAGAGTAATATCGCTGATATACCATACCCGACATTCATATAACATATTCAGTACACCTATGCTACCATAGTGAAAAGATTATAAGTTGATAATAAAAATGGAAAAGTCACAAAAAGAAAATGGACTCCCTAAAATAAGAACGAAAAAATTATATATATACTATTTGGGCTCTTGGATTGGTGTATCTTTAAAGTCCATTTAGTAATAAGTAATAATAGTTTATTTAACAAATGAAAGTGCCTTAAAAAAAAGAAAATTTATAAAAAGGGAAATTTTTAAGGTAGGACCTTGCAATGTAAAATTCTATAAAAATAAATGCCTAAAATTATAAAGAGCCTTGAACAACATTAAATAATTGTTGTGCCATTATTTTGGTCGAAAATAAAGAATGATGGATAAGGTGAACAGTATACTCAACAAATTAATTAGATAATTTTCAGTCTAAACTTGGCTGCCAAGGTCGCATAAGTTTTTTTCAAATGTATTATTTAGCACCACGTCTTACTACCCGCGTGGTAAAACCCCCCTCGGTACATCCGACTGAGATTCATACCTCTATCTCCCAGTCATCAGTAGGTAGTCTACTGCGAGAGTAGTGCATTAGACCGCGCGGCCACTAAAGTTGGTATAAGTAAATTATTGTTACAAAGTTATTTGAAATCTCTTATATTCAGGATTTAAAATTGGTTTCGAGTAGTATTAAATTTGTGTTCCTCTTTTAGTGGTCACTAAAGCTCCCCAATGAAATAATTACATTCACTCTTGATGTGAAAAGTTACATAACAAAACTTGGAGGGGGAAGGGGTTAGGCTACTTGGTGTTACATGTTGGGGGATGAAAAGAAAAAAGTGAAACATGGTTTATGGATGATCTCTAAGGACGATTGAAACAAATCTTAAGTGAAACTGTTTAAACATTAGTTACTTACATAGCTAGGGTCTACTTTCAATAGACTACCAATATTATGTAAACTACTTAATTATTTTTATTTTATTGAACTTTAAATTAGACCTATTGTTAATTTATACTTTGAACTATCAGAACATCATATCTTTGGAGATTAAAAAATAGTTCAGCATAGCTAAGATGCCTACACTTGATTAAAGACGTTTGTAATATGTTCAAATACTATAAACATTGTGCTTGATAATTTACATACTACTTTAGCCATATTCAGATTTATAAATGCATGTTTAGTACAATACAGCTACCTAATAAACTTATGATTTGAATGAAGAAATGGAATATCAAACATTTGGACGGCTGTTTACACCAGGATTTATTGTACATCAAAACCTGTAGGTAGTTAATATTTTTTAACTATTGGTAACAAACTTCAAAACTACTTTTTGTGCATTTTAGCAAACATAGGTTTGTGGCTCTTTGCTATATATGCATACATTAGTAAAATAGTGTTAGTGATAGTAAAATAGTGTTACTAAATATGGACACACAGCTTTACCTACTTTAAAGTTATGAATTTAATTTAGATTTGAAATGTTTTGTCATTAAAGCCCAACTGTTTTCATTTTTTTTTTCAACATTAAAACATTGCATGCAACGTAAAGTAATTTTTCTTCCTAAGTGTTATGGACTTTGTCACTACCATTAGCGTCCTATCTTCTAAAATACGTATTTGACTGTAAATTAACTTTGAAAGTGAAATGGCATGAAAGTGGGTCTTAATCTCCAATGAATAAATGTATTAACAGTGCAACACTACATTTGTGAGAGTACAGATTATATTCGTATTTGCTGCTGTCTGCGTGTAATCAAAGCAACAAACTTTCAAAAGCTGTTTAACGGCACTCCCAAACTTTGACGGTTTGATCCACACTACCAGACACAACATATGGGTTTGTTTTGTGGAAGTCGACTGCAGTACAAAAGTGCTGATGAGCTTCCAATGTCTTGAGGCAGCGCATGTTTTTCATGTCCCAAACACGCACAGTCTTGTCATCACTTGCGCTGATCATAAACTTGCCACCTGGGTGAAATACTATGCCACGTACCCAGTTGTCATGGCCAACCAATGTAAACAAACATAGCCCTGTTCCTGCATCCCACACCTTTATGGTCTTGTCACGAGAGCCTGATGCTAAAAATGGACCAGCGTTGGACCCCTTCTTGTTATCAGCTTCATTAATGGCAGATTTGGCAGCGTCTGGTGCCCATGCGATGCATTCCACCACATTGTCATGATCACGTAACTCTAATTTACATTCCTTGTTGTTTGTGTACCACAAACGTACAGTCTGATCATTGGAGCAAGATGCAATGAGTGTCCCATCGTGGTAGACTCTAACCATGCGTACCCAGTCTCGATGGCCTAAAAAGGTCTTCACACAGTATCCTGTAGCCACTTCCCACATTTTAATGGTTTTATCCCTTGATGAAGACACCAGATAATCTCCCCCTGGCATGAATGACACACTCGACACATTGTGGTCATGGCCATGAAGTGTCTTGATACATTCATATGTCTGGAAATCCCAAAGCTTGATTGTGAGGTCTGCACTACACGATGCAAGCATCTTTCCAGTATGGTCAAATGATATGTCTTGAACTGCATCTGTATGCCCTTTCAGCGATTTTTCATACTCTCCTGTTTCAAAGTCCCATACCCTGATGGATGCATCTTCACTTGACGAGACCATTAAACTGAATACAGGATGAAATACCACCCTTGTTATGGGAGCACGGTGACCCAACAAGCAAAACTTCTCTGGAGGCCTTGGAATCCATTCTGACGGAGTTCGCTTATTTCGAGTAGGAGCTCCTTCAATAAACTCTTTCTCTGCCACAGACACTTTCGATTCTAACTCCATCACTTTCTTCTGTAATCTAATGACAGATGTCCATTTCTTCTCAAGAAGTCCACTGTACTTGATTTCCACATCCCCGGGCATATCAGCTTCTTTCTTAAATACCTCCAACGCGTCTTTGTATCCATTGCTACTCAAGTAGTCTGCGATGGCTTTGTTCAGCTCCTCACGTTGCCGTTGCGACAAAACCATTCTCATGATCGTATTAAGGGTAGAGACAAGAACCACGGCCCAACCCAGCACCTTTCACACACCCATTATTTACAGAGCAAAAACACAAAAACAAAGTTGAAAATATCAATGACACATCTTCACTCTTACTGAAAGATCAATAATTTGCGCATACGTTGAGCACGTTCAATGAAGTAGAAAATATAATATATACCTACTTGTATACATTCAAAGTAAAATATTAATGTTTATTGATTTATATATTTTCCAGATTTCAGGAGTTAACAAAAAAATATAAAGCGCTAATAAAAAACCCAATAAATTTCATTCAATATTAAGATTCATCATTGATCATCTCTAAGAGATAGAAGGACTATTCAATTTATTTCCAAATCCCAACACTCTAAGAATAATAGTTGTATATTCAATTGATAGATGGCGTAGAAACCTCATCTTTTTTCAAGATCCGTCTATAAATATATATTTTTGAACACGAAGGGTTGGAACCAGTACTTATGAGGTTTTTATCTCAAAATAGGTCAAATAATTATCCAGTAGCAATATATAGTTTAATTTTCTTCAAGTGATGATCTTAACAGTTCTTTAATATTTGTTAAGGATGTCCTGGAATTTATTTACATGTTTTACTCTTCATTAAAAAGGTTTCTTAACTAATACAGCTATGCTCATGACAGGTATAAGAAACTTAAACTCTATATTTCTACTGGAGCAGTATTTTATTTATTTTGGCCAAAATAAGTTTTGCTATAAAAACTGCAAACATAGTGTCCTTAACTCGCGTTCCCTAAACTGCCACCTAAGGGTATTAGTTTAAAATAATGTGAAAACTAGTATAGCCTAAACGGGTAGTGGGACTTAACGTCTTACTTTCTTACTTTTTGGCATACAAACTCGAAAATGCATCGCCACACTTACAAAAGCACGCCACCCATCCCTAACTTGAGCTAAATATATCCATCCCCCTAATTAACCCTATAACTTTCAGGCTTTCATTCTATTATCCTCCCATCTGCGTCTAGGTCTTCCCAAAGTTCTCTTCCCATTTGCCACTAAATCCTCTGAACATTAATCTAGATTCTCCCATATGCGCTGCATGTCCAACCAACCGTAATCTAAGAGACTTGATTATTCTAACAATATCGTGTGAGGAGTACAGATTATGTAACTTATCTTTATGTAACCTCTTCCACGTCCCAGTAGCATCATCCCTTTTTGAACCAAATATTTACCTAAGTACCTTGTTTTAGAACTGCATAGCAAAATTAAAATTAAAATTGTGAATAACTGAATTCAAAACAAACTAAACGTTTAGCGCGTTTATCGCAACCACACTCAACCTAATGCAAAATAGGCATAAAGAAGTCAGAATACTTAAACATGACCAGTAATGTTAGGATTGGGCTTTTTATAAAATTAATAGACTTTTATTGGACAGAAACAATCAAAACAAATTTCCATTAATAATAGTTAAAGTAACTCAGAAATTTAACCAGAAAATTTTTGTATAGGAGATCTACAACTTTTGTGATATTTATATCACAACAATTTCGGACAGATTCCTCATAATAAGAAGCGTCGGTCTATTCACAGAGCTACAAAAAATAATACAAGCTTAGACACTAATAATGGGTTTAATAAACTTGAAGCTGAGTTTAAAAAGTTTTCGTCACTTTCCTTTAGGTTTATTTACAGTTTTAAAATATTTCAAATATTACAACACCTTTATTTTTAATTCATGTAAATAAAAATTAATCATATTTCTTCCTTTTGCCTAAGCACATAGATATGCTTAGTAATAAATTGAAATATGATAATCAAACAGCTATAATTAGTTTTCAAGTTATATGTCTAAACGTTAATATTATGGTTTGTAATAATAAAACATTTATCCCTCAATGATCCTAAAATATATTGGTTGTGTTGTTTTGATATATTTTATGTTACAATTTATTTATTTTTTTGTAGAGAGATTTAAATATGTATTATTAATTTGTAATTTTTCAAAATAGCCAACTATCAAAAAATAGCTTGTTGAAGTCTAACTTATCCCCTCCATAAATTATGTTTTCATCCAGGAGAAACTATGACTTATTTACCTGAATCATTTTTCTCACATCATCCGGAATATCCGATAGCACAGCATCCAGAGAAGAACTCCTAGCTTTAGTCGATTCAAGGGCTTTAGCCAGGTTATACCTGATAAAATAGGCTTTTTCTGAAATAATAACAGTTTTTACAGTAATAATGGGTTTAATAAACTTTAAGTTATGTTTAAAGAGTTTTCGCCACTTTACTTTAAGTTGATTTTAATTTATAAAATATTTCAAAGTATTATAGCACCTTAATTTTTTTTTAATGTAGGTAGTACGTAAATAAACATCAATCATATTTTTTCCTTTTAACCTAATCAGTGATATCTATACTATACTGGAAGGACAACACACCTCATGCAAAGGATCAAAGCGTGACGATCAAGTTTGTTGACTGCTTTATTTTGAGAGGACAGATTTAACGGTTTCTTTCAATGTTCTTGTGTGAAAACATGTATCTGATGAACAAAAGTGTTATTGTTTGAAAATAGTGAAGTATCATACTACACTTGGCTGAAGAAACACTTACATTAAAGGATGTACAGTTTTACAGGTAATACTGTACAAATACGAATACAATCTTTAATATATTTAAATATGTAGTTCTCATCCACGTTGTTTATATTCTGCCAAGACTAAAATATATTAAAGTTGGCTATTGGCTTGTATATTGGTTTCAGAAACCATATTGAATTGAAAATTAGATAAATATAATGAAATAAGGTATCTTAAAACTTGATTACATTTGTTTGAATGACCAATTTTGTGTTGTTGTCTTAAGTTCAAACGATCACTTAGGTTATAGGCTTATAGGAAGTACGGTATCTACTATACCCTGATTTTGGCAAAAATCCCGATCTGGAAGGCTTTATTTCATACCAGAATCCTATTATACGGTATATTAGTATTTTGGTAGGATGAACGGCAATTTAGAATGGAAATAGGAATTACCTTCTAGACGGTCCACCTAAATACTACCATACAAACTTATTTATGCTCTTCAAACCTTTTACTAACATATATATTTCATTTAAATAATTATACATTGTTGTCTCTAAACTATTCAATCAAATTAGTGAACGATGTCAAAATGTCACATAGCCTTGTATGTGTGTAAGAGAGAAGAAGATCCCTGAAAGTTTCCTTCTTTCTTACACAATGGTATGCAGATGGCAGCTCGGAAATTTCAGCCACAAATGTCCATCCAGTCATATTATAGAGATCAATGACATACATAGATGTGTCTGATAATAGTAACATAATAGTCCTCACCTTCAGTGGATAAAGAGTCCAACAATTGTCTCACAGTCTGTCCGTTTGACAGCACCACTGGTGCAAGACAGGTGAACAACAATATTACCAGTCTCCCCATTTCACTACAGAATGGATGGCTACAAACAAAATAAACTTGTATATTCCATGCATTTAAAATTTAATAGTCGAATTCACATCTCCATTCATACAAGTGCAGTTACTAAACCAAAAAAGCTGATTACCAATTTTAGTGTGCATTTATACATGTTTATGGGAAGTACTGAATTTTAAGAATAAATGTCCTGAAAGGAAGTTGTACAAATTTAATTATTATATAAGTGACTCTTCAAGGAAATCCTCTTTTCACTTTTTGAAATACATTTTAGTGCTTAAAATGACCAATCTTATTTTACTAACTAAACATGTGCATGTGTGTAATGCCAGGCCTCCACCGTGGCTCGGATACCATGTTAAACTGTATGTACTTCATTTCATCTCACAATCACCCTGCCACATTAGAAGTGCGTATAACCCGAACGGGTAGTAAGACTTGGTAATAATAATAATAATAATAATAATAATAATAATAATAATAATAATAATAATAATAATAATAATAATAATAATAAATTTAAACATAGCCTTAATTTGGAAGATGTGTAGGAAATTAGATTAAATTAGAGTGGGTTGGCTTGTATATGGTAAAGTTATAATGAAATATTATTGTATTACCAACTCTGACTGCTCCTCCACTTGCACAATCATAAATATCGTCCTTTTAAAGTACTCAAAGTCTGGGGGAAAAAACCCATCCTACAACTGATTTTGGTAGTTATGAAACTTACTTACAATTTTAGGATTTTAATAGTTAATTATTTAATGTTATAAATTATAAATGTTACAAGGCTTACAAAATTCAACAAACTCTATCTTCATACTCTATAGCTCAACATGTTAACTTTTAAATAACATTTGGCATATTATTTATTTTCGAATTGGCTACATGATGTTTAAAAAAGACTGATTAATAAAATAATACCGGCACTCGTGTTAGTATTATTATTTGTGAATATAATTACAAATAAATGCTTGAACTTTCATTATTATTATTACTAACCGCTTAGGTAGCTGCATGGTCTAAGGCGTCTCTATCACAATATACTGGCCTTTAGATGACAGGGAGATCAGGGTTCGAATCCCGGTCGCGTGCACTGAGGTTTTTTCCTAAATGGTTTTCAACTAAACCTCCACGAAAATGCGGGTACAGTGTACACTTCCTTTAAATTCAACTTTCTTTGTGCCTAACACATTAGCGTAGTCAGTACATAGGCGCAAAGCCTGAACGGGAAGAAGACGCGGTGCTAAAAACAACTTTCATTATTTTATTGTTTTTAAGGTTGATATATTCATAAAAAAAAGTATGGTCTCATTACTTAAAATATCTACAAGTTTTATTTTACTAGTTTGAATTTGTATCTTTAGAATAAAGCTGAGATTTTAGCGGACAAATATTCTAAAACATTTAAAGGTAATCGTCTCTAGTGGTAACAAAATAATATGCCTGAATGTTTCTTTGATATTTTGTGAATTATGAAGTTAATGTATGTGCATATAAGCAACCTCGATTTTCCTATTTGTTTTGAGTTATTTGATCACGTTATTATATTGAGTAGGCCTATAGTCCTAAGTTAATATTATTGTTGAACTCATTTACTTACCAAGCTAAGTAACTAAGTATGTAGCTTCTAGCCAATTAGAAATATCAAGAAAGTCGAAGAAGAAAGTGTGCGTTATATAAAGATTTTAGTTTTCTGACGAGTTTTCTGATGAAAACTATTTTTATGAATAAGGTCTGATTATGAAACGTAATTTGTTTTGAAATATCTAATCACCGAAATGATCAATCATAAATATACTTGAATTAAGACAGTTGCCAGATACAATATATCCATCAGCGTTTTCCCACGTGTTTCGTGATGGTATCGTTGCAAGCAATAAAAATAGAAGTTCAATTTCATTGAAACATTGAGAGGAACTTCTAAAAAAAGCTAATATGAATTTAGATATCACATGAGCCCCACCTCTTCAATCCAATCAACCTTTTATTAAAACTATCAAGTTTTGTACAATCAACAGGGACGATATTTAAATAAAAAAAATGTTTACTTGACTTTATAATTCAAACTTGATAAAATGAGCCATTTTATAGTGAGTGAGTATAAAAAAGCTAAACTAGGTTTTTCCAGTGGTGGATTGTGATTAAAAAAACTAGTGTATTCGCTAAATTACATTGATAAGAAAATTCCTTAAAATCTTAAGACTTACATAATCAGGCATGCCCAATGGTGCAGAAAAGTGAGGTTCTGGGGGGTCCAGACGCCCATTATAGGGGGGTCTCCATCAGAAGCGGATTTACACTATAGGCCCACTAGGCACGGTGGTAGTGTAAGGGGCTGCACACTTTGGATAACATTATTTTTTTTATAATATTTTGTTTTTAATAGTTACGTTTAAAAATTATTGGCTAACATTATAGAAATAGGTCAAGCTAAAGTCAAAACGACAATATTTCTTTTTAAATAACTGTACTTTGCAATCCCTTTGTAACTGACGTCAGTATCCCCTTCTTCATAATGTTAACTCAAGCTACTGTAGTGTATGCACTGTACATACATGCCTGATTATCTTTCGTAGAAATCTTTTCTGGAATACTGACTTCCGCCTTCACCCCCCCCAAGCGCCCCAACCTCTCTTTCCACCAAAACTTTGTAAAGCCATTGAAAAAAAAAATGTTGTTGGGGGGCGCATATTATAATTGATCCTAGGGACGCAAACATTTTAAATCCGCCACTGGTCTCCATATATGTATATTGGATAAAAACTTAATGTTATAGTTTTTTACTTTTACTACAGTTTCAATTGTATAATTATGTCATCAACTAAATACTAGTTAATTAATATTTTAATATTCACCTTCAAGATGCACCTTGATTGTAAAATTAACTCTGTCAACATTTCAAATACGTTTATTTCCCTACATTAAATATGATATTGGAAAACAAAGGGACTTTTCTTTGAATGAGCCGAGTGAATTGGGGTCCAAGAAAAGTAGGTAAACATTTTTTCTATCGCCTGTAAGGTCTCAATTAAGGAATTAACAAGAGGAAAAAGCAGCTAAATAAAAGATATGGGGTTTGTTGCTTATGTAGGGTAGGTTTATTACCTTTCCACCCCTCTCCCCATTCTTACTTAAAGGACTATTTTGTAAATTTGAAAAGTTTACCACACACAAAATGTCAACAACATTGCTAGTTAACACAAGGTTGTGAAAGATTGTGCTAAAAGAAGGGAACCAGTGGTAGAATAATAAGTTAGTCCTGTTGTTAATATAATATTAGTGTTAGTTACATAAATGAGCATGTATGACTCGGTGTGTGGATGTTGTTGAAGTGAAGAGAGTAGGTAAGGAAAGGGAAGTGTGGAGAAAGTTAGTGACGATGGATTAAGTACGGAGTTGTTTTTTGATATATATATATGCACAGTTTTCTTGCCTACCCTGTAAGGGAACAGAGTGATTAGATAATTATGTAGCCTATGTATGAACATGAAAATATGTTGAATGTTAAAAAAAACATAGTTATACGTTTGACACACGGTTAGTAAAAGAACCACCAGCAGAAACTATTCCCTGCGAGACACCAAAAGAGGTGAAATTTTTTCTCATTTTATTTTTTACTCCTCCACGTTTCACTACCTATTTGGCTATACGTATATGTAGTCAATTAAATATGTTATTGTTGTAAGCATGATAAAGTATGTAGAGGAAATGTACCCGCATTTGTGTAGGGGTGAGGGTAGGAAATAATTTAGAAAAAATTACCCTCAGTACACTCGGCCGGGATTCTAACCCCGACGTCCCTACACCAGACTTAATGATCTTGACCATATGCTCACTGGCGTGGGTAGTAATAATAATTATTATATTATGCGAGACACTAAAAGAGCTGAGATTTTTTCTCATTTTATTTTTTACTCCTCCACCTTTCACTACCTGTTTGGCTATAGGCTATATATCTTTATTAAATACAGGTAATTATAGTAAAATATATATATTATCGGACCCACCCTCCCTACCCCCTAGAAAGAAAAATTATATTTCTATACCCTTGCTTCTCACCCATCTTATGTGCAAATGTGGGTACACTTCCTCTTAATGATACCTCCTTAATCCCCTCCCCCATCAGCGTAATTAATACAAATGTGTGCAAACTAAAAAGTATCTAAATATCGGCGACAAAAATTAGCTGTCAGAAAAGGCCACATTTACTGTGCATTCGCCTGATAGTATTAATTATGATAAAATTATATTATTAACAAGTCATGTTTTATCAATAGTGATAGCAAACAATTTTCTCTCTCTCTAAATTGTAATCTTACGATGGACCTTATTATTTTTCTACTACTAAAGTAAGCTAGAGCGTTCAAATATTTTTCTAAACTATTATTTTATTTGGCGTTATTATCGCTTTAGCTATAGAGCAGTTTTGCCACCCTAACGGGTTTCCCCCTCATAGTTAGTTATTTTTAAAACAAAATCTTTCGATTGAGAGATTCGTCCTTGTATCTTCTTACTACGCAGTACTACTACATAGTTGCGCAAGCTATAGCCTATATTAACAACATGAAAGTGTAAGGTTCAGTTCTAGCGCATTATAGGGACAGATTCTGAATTCAAACCCTTGTTTAGAAATAATTTGAATGCGAGTCTAAATAAAAGTAAACAACATTTTTATTATTTATGACAAGTACTTGTTTTACTAATAAGGAAAAGAGTAGTGTTTTTTATTCCCTCGTGTTTTCAGCCTTAATTTTTTTTTTAAATAAACACACTAAAAATAAAATCAAAGCTATTGGATGAAAAAAGCCACGGGATCAACAAAAGAAATGGTGAATTAATTAGGAATCACGCTTATGTTGGAAATAAAATAAATGCTGTAACTGATACAAAGACAGCACAGTAAAACATCCGTATCAAAAATATATAGTATGACAAGAACTGCACTGACTGCATGGATAAGGTACTTAAAATTTGGAAGAGAAGAAAAATTATTTGCTGCTCTTTAACGCCGTATAGAGATCATATGAAGTAGAACTAACATATAAGCCTATGAGTCTAATCACTAATGAATAGGCAACATTTTGAGACGAGCCTATATTTATGTTATTCAAGAAGTGTACCGTGTGATTGGAAAGTAATACAAAAGTATTAGCTTCGATACATTGTATGCAAGACCATAGATAACGTTTTCATTAACTTTTTGAAAAACATTTTGAAATTCTCTAAGAAGAGATAATATTATTTGTAAATCAACCAGTGTGTAATGAAAATATATTAAAAACTAGCAATCCCTCACGGCGTTGCCCATGATCCACTGTTGTATAAGAATTATATAAGCCCCCCCCGCCTCATGGTGCCCGTATCTCTGAAACGTAATTCTAAACCAGATAAAAAATATTTTCTTCAAAAATTTGTTAGAATAGCCTAATTAAAAAGCTAGTTAAAAATTTTAAAATCCGGCTTCGAGATACATTCGGACCCCCTTCCTTCCACCTATGTTAAAAATTTCAGATCTGTGATTTGGTTGGGCATCGCGCGCCCCCCCACCCCCCCACCCCCACACACACACACTTCCTCTTATTACTATAGATTAGTGATTTTATAATTTTTAATAACTTTTCATTACACACTGATTGATTTACAAATAATTTTTTTATCGATACTGCCTTATTTAATGTCCAAACAGATAATTAGATACCCTCTAGAAAAAGAAAATGTCAAAAAAGTGTTATAGTTCGAAACAAAACCACTTATTTTTAAACATGTTATAAGTTTTCTTCAGCCTTTAATCATGAACCAAAGAGAAGTATATAAAAATGTAACACATTTGAATGATTTTTTTTTCTAACTAGCCTCTACGATAATAAACTAAATAAATGGTACGATGCACAGCACAGACTTTCTCCCCCTTTTATCTTAAAATGGATATTTACCCATAGATAAGGCATTCACTAAAAACTTTAAGATTTGTGAAACGAAATAATAGGACTATACATTGTTATAGAAACACTACACCAAAGATCATAAATGAAATAATATACACTGTTAATTACTTACTCTATGGCATTAGAAACTAGGAACATCGTTACAGAAAAATTGAGCAAAGAGAAACATCTTTGTGCACCAAAGAGCTTAAGAATCAAATTCATTTTCAAATACCTTATTAAATTAATTACAAATTATACATATATTTGCTTATAGCTCAGAAGTGATTGGTTTGATAAAAATATATTTTAAATATTTTTTTAGCTGTAATAGTACTACAATTTTATAATAAGTTATTTCGTATTTCAAATAGTTGCGGAGAAATTATGAGAGTTGGAAAATTTCCTCATGTAAAGTACAATTCATTTTCATGAGAAAATGATAATTGCCATCTTGTTTATTATGATAAACAATGACCAGATATAAAATTTAATCAAAACCAGTAAATTTGAAGAAATCGATGTTTTATATTTTTTTCCTTTGAGTAAACTACCCTTAATTTTAGGTTTAGATATCTAATTCCAAAAACCCTTCGGGGGAATCTTAGGAAACCCAGATACTAAGTTTTAGCCCAATCGGTAAAATAGTTTTGGCTCTAGCCTGAGGTAGAGACAGACGGTATTGCGAAAAAACCCTTTTTCTTTTGTTTCAGAAGGTCATGAATCGTCGACATTTATCAAAATCTTAAGTTCGAATTTTTTTGACGATCACAATACTTTTCGTCCAAGGTGTCGAGAGAAAGTAAAAAGTAAGTAATTTACAAAACTTACAATATGTAAATAGTTTACCCAAGATACTATTAAAATAACTGACAATACTTTCTATATTCATTTAATATTCCTGCTTTTTTTAGGGCTCCAAAGAACTTATTATCCCTAAAAGTCGACCTCGGTGGTCTTGAGGTAAAGTGCTTGCCTCAGGACCCAATGTGCTTGGGTTCAAACCCAGCCGAGATCAATGGATATTTTCTTGACCGATAAAAATCCGTTGCACAGCTTCCTTCGGAAGCGAATTAAAGCCGTTGGTCCCATGTAAATTGTGGCATGTAAAATAAGCCTGAAAGGTATGTGAAAATACCTTTCCAAGCAAAATTGGTAGGCCCTTTCGCTCTCGTTCATAGAAATTCTCATGTGCTGACGTATTCAGTCGGTTCAGAAAGTTGACGTAAATTACCTCAAATAAATGAATAATTTCCCCAAAATACTTCTTAGAGAAGTATTAATAGAGTTATTATGTTAATACTGCTAATGTGTCAAATGTTAACTGTGGAAGAGGATTGTGAATTTCCCTTTAAAAAAAACTATACTTTATCTTAAATGATCAGATTTCAACTGGATATACCAGTTGTATGTTATAATTCCTTTGGAACATAATTTATATCGACTTGATTTATAAACTAAATCTCGACCTTTCGGGCTATACAAATAGTCTATATAGTGTATAGCTTAGTTTCGCTAATTAGGTAGGAATGAGAGGTGAAATTCTGAGTAAATGTAGCCACATTTTAGTGAAGGGAAAGTAGGGCACCGTTTACGAAAAAAAAATGCTCTCAATAGATCCGGCCTGGATTTGAAAACCGACCGCCGTGTTACCGGCGAACCAGACTAAATGGGCGTGGCCACCGGTCCGGGGTTCTGATACATGTTAGCTCACTCGGGTGTTTTTTTTTAATCTGACTTCATGCAACAACATAGAATTCCTTTGTGTGAGAAATTGGAATAGTGATAGATGTAAGTTTTTTTCTTAAATAAGATCACTTCACAAATAATTTTAAAAACATATCACCCACTTTGGTGGCTACATTGTCTAAGGTGCCACACTCGCAGTAGACTATACTGCCGATTATGGGAAGATCGAGGTTCGAATCTCGGTCGAGCGTACTGAGGGTGGTTTCTCCAAAATGGTTTCCCACTCTCACTCCACGCAAATACGGGTATACTTCCTATTAATATAACCTCTCTAGTCCCTAAAGCCATCAGCGTAATTAATATATAAGCGTGTAACCCAAACGAGCAATAAGACGCGGTGCTAAAAAATAAAAATAAATAAAGTACTAGTAGTGGAAATGTGAATGTTAGTCTTCAATACATGCAAACATTTTCTGAGATCCCAGGCGATTCCCAGGCCTGGGTCCGATGTACCCCCTGTACGCCCCTCTCGTAGGGCCTGGTCTCAGGGGCCCTAAGTGCCATTTATATAGGTACAGATATCATGAATATACTATAACAAGCCTCGTGTTAAAATGATGTAGAGTAAAAAAAATTGCACAATCATTTTTTAAATAGGTAGTTTATAGTCTGTTATGTTACACCATCGGAAGCTTCATGCACAACTAAGACACGTGACCTTGGTCAAATCACCCATCAACCAAGCCTTGTCGGTATTGTTAGGGTAACTAAAAAAGGGAAGTATTAATTTATATCAAAATACATTTTTCATTCATAAAATAAACACTTTTTAATGCATATTTCGTTTTTACTTTCTCTAGACACCTCAAAGAGAAAAGTATTGTGATCGTCAAAAAAATCGAACTCAAGATTTTAATAAATGTCGACGTTTCATGACCCCCTGAAACCAAAAAAGTGGTTTTCGCATTGCCGTCTGTCTGTACTTCGGGCTAGAGCAGAAACTATCTTACTGAGTGGATTAAAATTTGGTATCTGGGCTTTTCATAAGGTCACCCCGAGGCTTTTTTGGAATTATAACTAATCCTAAATTTAAGGATAGTTTACTGAAGGGCAAAAAAAGAGAAAAAATATCGATTTTCTCGAAATTCGCTCTAACTATTTTGATTAAATTTTATATCCAGACACTGTTTATCATTATAAAAAAGATGAAGATTCTAATTTTCTCATGAAATTGAATTTGAGGGTATACTTTACATCAGGGAATTTTCCAATTTTCGTAATTTCTCCAAAACAATTTGAAATACGAAATACCTTATCATTGTAAAGTTGTAGTGTCTTACTATTAAAGATAAAAACCTTGGATTTGAAACATACAGTATTTTTTTATAAAAACAATAACTTCTGAACTATAAGCAAATACATATACCTACTTTTAATTCAGGTCTTTAAAAATGAATTTGATTCTTATGCTCTTTGGCGGACAAAGATATTTTTTTCTCAATTTTTCTGTAAGTGTTCTTACTTTCTAATGTCAGAGAGTAAGTAAGTAGCAGTATATATTGTTTCATTTATGATCATTGTTGTAGTGTTTCTACAACAATGTATAGGCCTATTGTTTCGTTTCACAAATCTTACGAGTTTTTAGTAAATGTATATTTTAAGATCAAAGCGGGAGAAAATCAGTGCGGTTCACTGTATTATTTTTGTTGTTGTAATTTGTGAGACCTAAATTCGAATGGGCCCTGTTTCTGCGTGTACTGAGCACATATTATATAAATCTGCTACTCCACCTTGTTATTAATTAATTTTTAACTACAGACTTTAAATTTGGTTGTGTTGTAAATTCCAAGATGTTTCATGCTCATACCAAAGTAAATTAGCCTTCATTTTGAAAACTTCAAATGAAGTCTAAGGAATAAAGCTTTCCCTGCATTGTATTTTGCTTCCTGCTTCAAGTTTTCACCTACGACATTTCTCTCAATTCTGTGTATCTCCACTAATTACCTCACTGTGTCGCCGGGCCTCTTAATTCTCTGTGTATCTTCCGAGCCTTAGATGATTCATTGCATCGCGTTCAAGGTCCAGGATAGCATTGCGTTGGAATAGTAAAAAATAGCTAAATTGTTGCCAACGTAAAATTAAAAAGTAGCTATATTGATTTCGAATGTTGTAGCTTAATTCATTTCTAAATTGACAACTGGAGGTAGGACTTTTATAAACAATTTTATTTAAAACATTTTTAATGTGATTGCAAATATAACTTAAACTTTTTACGACTGCAAAAAATATGATTTTTTTCAATGCGTTTAAGGGGTGGTTTTAAGTTACAAACGACTTTTTTCAACTTTTGAATCTGTTTTTTTTATATATATACCGCGAATTTTAATGAAATTCGATGTTTACTGGTTTTATCGCAAATTTCAACATATTTCACATTTAATTCGCAAATTTCAAGCAAAAAATTAATAAAAAATATTTAAGTTTATAAAAAAAATTGGCTCTGAAGTCCCTTTTCTGTTCAAATTTCAAACCATTAATGAAAATTTAATTTCGCCGATAGAATGGTATTTTTCTTTTTTCAAGTAATAATTCTTTACAGTTAATGGCGAATATTTAAACATATATTTTTATTGTTATGATTTACGCATACTGCATTCACTACAAATTAGGTAACACTTTTATAAATAATATACTGGAACTCGCGAAATTAAGATATTAATAAACATGAACAAGTTAAACTGGAACTCTTTTGGACTGTCAGAAGCTGGTAGACATACACTGTTGCCATGCCTACTAATCCTTGTCAGTATTGTGTAGTTTTAGTAGACTACTACGCACAAATTACGCTTGGATGATTACCACTTCATTTTAATTGGAAATATTTTCGATTTGTGACTTTTTAAAAATGTATACGCATCAATTTATATTATTATTGATTCGTGGAGTAAGTATTAATATGTTGCAACCCTGTATTCTTTAGGCTTAATGTAATGTAATTTAATATCTACTCTTAAAGGATATTTATGAGGGAAATGTAAGATCTAAACACAAAAATATTTTTGTATATAATATTAACTATAAAAAAATCATATATCCGGGGGAAAAAAATTACCATTTTTCAGAAATTTTATCACCGTTCTTCAACATTTATTTCCACGCTTTGGCTCACTTTTATTTACCGATAAGTTCAGGTCTTTATATATTAATGGTAATATCTGTAACATAGGAAAATGTGAGCGTTGGTAGCTTTTATATATTATTAAATAAATTAAACAAAAATTAATAGTAGTTTTATTAATCTAGATAGCACTAATATTGGTAAACTTAATCAATCAAGAGTATCTTGCCTTGTTACTGATTTCAACAAACAAATTTTTGCTTTCCATCCAAAAAACAAACATCAAGTTTTA
Source organism: Timema bartmani (assembly GCA_902151455.1). Taxonomy (NCBI): domain Eukaryota; kingdom Metazoa; phylum Arthropoda; class Insecta; order Phasmatodea; family Timematidae; genus Timema; species Timema bartmani. The sequence continues at coordinate 195,002 of CABFWB010000861.1, forward strand.
ATAAACATGTTTTCATGGTTGATAGCTTTACTCAAAATAACAGCAATACATTTTTTTTAAATGAGATGCATTGGAATTGGTTGTATTTTTTTATTTAAATAAATAGGTACTTTGGTAAATACAAGCAGATTAAAGATTTAAAGCCTTGTTCAAACAGGATTAGATTATTATTTGAACTTGGACACGCAAGGAAAATATGAATTTAAGGATCTTGGTGAAATCTCTATTGGATGACACAAAGTGATTGCAAATCTCCTCCACCCCATCCCTAGCTTATTACAGGTCTATTACAAGTCTATGTATAAAGTTAATTCATTGTGTATTGATCTTAGCGATAAAAACAACCCTGATTTTCTTTAGGTATTGGGAGGGGGAGGGGGACATTTAGCTCAAATCCTTGAAAATAGAGAACGGCTGTATTAGCCTATATCGGTGGTGTAAACGTCCCTAGAATCGATATTACGCAACGTCCTTTGTCGTTCCTGGCAAGAGGTAGAGAGAGTATGATCAGGAATGAATGGAGACGTGACGGACTAGCCTTAGCTGCTAGATATTTAATAATTGCTGTATTTTACAAACAGTAAATATTTTCGTTAATATCATTCGTACTCAAATAAGAATTCCTTATACTTGTGACAGAAATAATTTTAACTACTTAACCATGGTGAAGGACATAGCCAAACTCTCGTGAACGTTATATTAATTATTACTAACAAAGCCTATTACGCGCTTGGAAACATTGTTTGCCAACTTGGATCGGAAACTGTTTCCCATGCTTGACAACAGTTTGCAAATGTTCATACCTAAACCACTTGCACTTTTTTTTTATGGAGGCTTTCTTTGAAATTGAAGACGGAGAGCCTTTAACTTTTTTCCCCACTTCACTCGTACCATTTGAGTACTTTTCGCCTATTTCACTATAAATATCCCGGATTTTTTTAAGAGATTTTTATAGTCCACAGATGTCACATCCCACAACAATGTTTTTGTGTTATCTCTATAAGTTCCAGTTTATTTTCGGTTAGCTATGGCATGACAAATGACAAACCAGGGACTTATAATCTCTGTGAACAACGGAAGCAAATTTGTTCACGTTGTTTGTTGCCGGGATTGTTAGTAAACACGTCCAGACAAGCGAACATTGTTTCTTATAGCCCATTTGAAATGGATGACAAGAAACATGTTTCCTTCTTGCAAACTGTTTCCCAATTGTTTGCGAATTGTTTCTCACTGGTTTACAAACTGTTTCCCAATTTTTACACTCTCTTTCTCAATGGTTCTCAAATTGTTTCCCAATTGTTTGCAACAAACTCTTTCTCAGTGGTTTTCAAACTGTTTCCCAATTGTTTGCAAAATGTTTCTCAGTGGTTTGCAAACTGTTTCCCAATTGTTTGCAAACAGTTCCTCAATGGTTTTCAAACTGTTTCCAAATTGTTTGCAACAAACTGTATATCAGTGGCTTGCAAACTGTTTCCCAATTGTTTGCAAATTGTTCGCAAGCAATTTTTACAGGGAGTTTTTTCCTAGTGCGTAACTAGACTTTTAAAACATTTGATCATTTCCGTCCACTTCAGGCTGTAATAAAATAAATCTTTCACCTGTAAATAGATTTGTGATGTTTTGTTTGTTATGTTGTACGGAATAGTACAGACCAATGTTCATAGAAAGAATCCTTTTAAAAAAAATGTAAATGTGCTATTATGGTGGTCAACATTTTAATAAGTTATTAGAGTTATTTTATAGACAGTGGTTTTCAAACTGTTTCCCAATTGTTTGCAAAATGTTTCTCAGTGGTTTGCAAACTGTTTCCCAATTGTTTGCAAACAGTTCCTCAATGGTTTTCAAACTGTTTCCAAATTGTTTGCAACAAACTGTATATCAGTGGCTTGCAAACTGTTTCCCAATTGTTTGCAAATTGTTCGCAAGCAATTTTTACAGGGAGTTTTTTCCTAGTGCGTAACTAGACTTTTAAAACATTTGATCATTTCCGTCCACTTCAGGCTGTAATAAAATAAATCTTTCACCTGTAAATAGATTTGTGATGTTTTGTTTGTTATGTTGTACGGAATAGTACAGACCAATGTTCATAGAAAGAATCCTTTTAAAAAAAATGTAAATGTGCTATTATGGTGGTCAACATTTTAATAAGTTATTAGAGTTATTTTATAGGAATTTTTTATAGCACCACATCTTACTACCCGTTCAAATTATACGCATATTTACTAATGGTGCTAATGGTTTTAGGGGTTAGGAAGGTTATATTTAAAGGAAGATTACACGTATTTACGTGGAGGGAGAGTGGAAAACAATTTTTTTTAAATACTATCAGTACACCCGACCAAGATTTGAACCTCAATCTTCCTGTCATTGACAGTCTAGTCCAATGGTAGAATAGCACCTTAGACTATGCGGCCACTAAAACGGGTTGTCTAGTTATTGATAATATAATATATCAAAAGTGACAACTTGACATATGAATACATGAAGAAGATATATCAAGTAGCTTTTCTAGCCATAAGATAAAGTTCTTTTTATGAAACTTGCTCTGTAGCTTCTTTTAAAAAACTTAAGCAGTAAATGTCACGGTACATACGGCCTACATTAAAAGATTAGAAATGACGATATTGTAGTAGAAAAACAAATCATAAACCTATGGCAATGCCATGTGTAAAAATAAAACAAATTAAATACATGTATACTCTAGCTCTATCTTGAACTAGCTCCATCCAGTCCACCTCATTACTCCCTATCTCTTTCAGGTTCATTCTAATGTCATCCTACCATCTGCTTCTAGGTCTTCCCATTGGTCTCTTCCCATTGGGTTTAACAGTCAATACCCTGAACACGGTTCTATAATCTCCCACACAAGACAATCTACAAGAATTGATCATTCTAACAATATCTTGTAATGAGTACAGGGTATGTAACTCCTCATTATGTAGCCTCATCTACTCCTCTGTAGTCGCATTCCTTTTTTGAACCAAATATCTTCCTAAGCACTTCGAGCACCCTAATTTTGTTTCCGTTATGTAAGGTAAAGAGATCACGTTTCACATCCATGGTGAACAACTGGTAAAATAATTGTTTTATTTATTCTGAGTTTTACATTCCAGGTCATGAGGTGAGATGACATGCATTTCCCAACTGTATTATTTTCCTAATTTCCAATCGGATATCAATATTACTAGTTAAAATTATTCCTAAATATTTAAACTCATTAACCCTGTTAAATGATGTTTCGCACTAATTTATAATTAATCATCGTCCCCACTAAGGAATATTATTAACGACTTAAACAAAGAGATAGTGGTGCCCCCAGAAATATACCTTGGAGGATCAGAGGCATTTGATATAAATATACACATCTAAGAATTCAAAGCAATTATTTATGTACTTTTTTTTTTCCAATTAGGCGTTCAAGGAGCACTTTTAATTTGTTCAACGACATCTATTTTGAAGATCAAAGCATGAACCTTCTCTTAAAATTTATCTTATGCATTCGATATATCTAAAGTGCTTGTATTATTATTTTTGTACTTAATTAGTTTTAAGCTTTTAAATAAGTTATTAGCAATCTTGGGGGGGGAAGGGGGGAGCTGAGGTAATGCAAAAATTGTCTCTCCTGGGCCTGCCATTACTAAGAGGTGGGATCAGGAAGGTGGTTTAGAGGAAGTGCACCCACAATAGAGTGGAGGGAATGTAAAACACAAGGTGATGATCACTAGGCATCCAGCCGAAATTCTAGCCCCGATATCTCCATCTACGTACGCTAATCAAGTGCAATGTGAATCTAGTGCCATTGGTTGTTTAGCCACCAATACGGGTAGTGCTGCTCAAAAACAATCAAACATCTGACTCCCTGTCCCTCCCTATTGCAAATTGAAGCATTTGACACATCACTCACGATGAAAACATGGAACTGACAACAAACTGAAGCACATGATGTAATACTCACATTGAAAACATGGAACTGACAACAAATTGAAGTACTTGTTACATCATTCAACAATTAAAATGAGGAAATGACAACAAATTGAAGGACTTGGTACAGCACTCACGATTAAAATAATGAACCAACAACAAACTAGGGCACATGGTATAGCACTCACGATAAAAATATGAACCTACTCTTGTCCTGACTGTCTACCAGTGAACAAAATATTTATATAATCATTGGAAATGTTTTCCAACGTGCTGGTTGTCGATAATAATCTATAAGACCTTTCGAATAGTTATTATTAGATGTGTTTGTAAACTCAAAGAGTTTCACAACGTCATTCGGTGCCATTAACAATAGCTTTTCCGGTCCTTTCCATCCTCGCGTAGGCCTGCTATAAGCTGTGCACAGCTGCATTGCGCTTTATGCAATTCCTTCATTATTGATAATACACTAATAAACAAAAACATACCTATTAGCGAGTAAGAGTCATCAGGAGATGTTTTCTGAATCCGAATAGCCCGGACAATTGTAGTGACGCGGAGGAAAATAAAAGTATAACCTATTTTAATTTATTAGATCTGGGCCGATTCGCTATTTTGCGAATACACATCTTGAATATAAATCTTCATTTCACCTACAAATCCCGAATTTTAAACAAATCTTGGTACAGTTAATAAACTTAATAGGAAATAAGAATAGGTTAAAACACCCAACTTGGTCGACAGTGAAAATCTATATATAATTTTCTAATGTCTGTGTTTCTTTCCAGAATCCCCAGAAATCCCTTGACCAGCGATTCTTAACCGGGGGGCTGCGAAAGGTTTTTCGGGGGGCGCCTCGATAAAAAATTAATCAAAAATGTTATTTGTTTATTACTGAAGTCAATTATCTTAAATTTTACGTTTTGAAAAAAATAATTCTATGATCGTAAGCATGTAAGTACAGCAGAGTCTCGATTTTCCGGGGTAATGGAGGGGAGGGGAAGCGTGGGTANTTCTTAACCGGGGGGCTGCGAAAGGTTTTTCGGGGGGCGCCTCGATAAAAAATGAATCAAAAATGTTATTTGTTTATTACTGAAGTCAATTATCTTAAATTTTACGTTTTGAAAAAAATAATTCTATGATCGTAAGCATGTAAGTACAGCAGAGTCTCGATTTTCCGGGGTAATGGAGGGGAGGGGAAGCGTGGGTAATAGAAATCACGGATAGTACAAATAATCCCCATATGTTTAGCAACGCCATTCAAAATTTACTGCCCTTTGTTTCTACTTATTTATATGAAAAGGGATTTTCTACAATGGTAAATATTAAAACGAAGCCGCGAAATCGACTCCGAATCGACTCCTGCATCCGAATAGCATTAAGTAATACAAATGAAACAAGAATATACTAATTAGTGGAAAGTGTTTAACAACAGAAGTCCCATTAAATACATTTAGGTAAGTTAAATTCTGTTTTTTTATTTGTTTGTTGTTATATTCAGTAAATAAAACCACTATTTTAGAATAAATCTTAATGATTAATATGTTAGTAAAAACTAGGGGGCTGCGAAAATATTTTAAGTTATTTAAGGGGCCGTGAGTAATAAAAGGTTAAGAATCACTGCCTTAGACTACCTTTAAAACCTGAAACATTTACACACTTATATTCTAGACCAGTGGTTCCCAAACTGTGGTACGTAAAACTATTCCCGGTGGTACGCCGATAGAAGCCAAACAAAACAAACAAATTAAAGTGGTAAATCTGTGTTATTACATCCCTGGGCACCGTTCATTATGAATGTATCAAAATAGTAAATATTCAGAATTATCTTGGTGCTACTCCAAATTAGGGAAATTGTTGGGGTGGTACGCCAGTCAAAAAGTTCGACAACCACGGGACAGAAGCTAATGGAGCCGGATTTTCGAGTTTCTTATTCAATAAAAATATAATTAATTTAGTTCACTCTCACTTTGTCCACCCTTACGTAGACTTAATAACAGACAGAAATATACTTAAAAAAATAAAATAAAAAAGCCCAGTATTCCATGCGCTTATCAATTTGAAGGTTAGGCTTTTCTAGGTTGGTTAGTAATATATTCAACCTGTCGTAAACATATAATCCGAAAGGGTAGTAAGACATAATGCTAAAGGAAAAAAGTGTATCAATTTCGGTTTTTTAAATATCTGTATGACATTTTTGAGACCCCAATATCTTAAATGTTGAGCCAATGTATAGCCCTATTATTTCGTAATCACAAATCTTACGATATACATATATACATTTATATATAACCAATACATGACATGATATATGTATAGTTATATATAGTATATGACGGTATATGGGACAAAAGTTAGTATATTGGAAACCTGTCCATGTAAGGTGATTTTTTTTTTCAGAAGATATCGCAGATCATAACAAAGACGTTGACACAGTTTAAATGGTTCTTTATTTAAATACACACTAAAAAAAAAAGTTAAATATGATTGTGTTTAGCTACCTCTTAGAATTTTGAACCCCAAATACATCCAATTGGATGTAAGCCATAAAAGCTTGCCTAGAGTTTGAGTTTTGGGTTCTGAAACATGTTAAATCCATTATTTTTGAAACATAATAGTTGTGAATAATTTAAAGACTTGTTACTAAAACAATATTTAGTCTATCTAGGTGGTTTCTTTCATATCTTTATTTCTTGAACTAACATACAAATATCTTAAATATTTTTTGAGGTACTGGCTAGTAATTAAGGAATAGGGAATTATGTTTGGATGGTTATGTTTTTGAAAATATGTACAGTACATCTAAAATATTTACATTCTTCTTTCATATCATAGGACAAGATATTGTTATTTGACTTATTTCCTAATAATTATGTTAGGTTAGGTTTATCAAAAATTAACTAAACACACCGTCCCAGTTAATCCATACCGATATAATTCAATATAATATTTTCTTTGATATATTAACAGGGTTTAAAGCGTTCGATATATATATATATATACTCATAATTAAAGCAATATTAGATTCATAGTTATTCGTAAATAGATATTTAAGATTGATACTCGTCTCAGTGATTTTAATTTTCAAGTTTGGTTCGAAGGAATAGATCAATCTAAAGTTTAGACGACATCGAGCAAAGGAATTACGGGGATTGTAAGTATCAAACAGTATAATATCAATATTTCTCAAAAGCCTAGTCAAACTTGTGGAATTAATCAATTCTTTCTTCATCAAGAAATTTATTTGTTTATTTTTGTAACAATGAACAGTTTATTTAAATGTGATTGTTGTAATATTTCTTAAAAATATTTTATTTATATCTAGATAAATTTTGTTTATCACTGAAATATTTTTTTATTTATGTTATCAAATATATATTTTATAAAATCATTACTATGATTATTCATGAATATTTATAAACAAATTTAACAAAGAAAAATATCAAAGCACTTGTAAAATGTAGATGTAAAAGAACATTAATGCTACCTCTTGTTCAAATATAGAAGCTTCATGGCCATCACGACTTTTCTGGTTTGTAGATTGGCCGTAGATGCCACTAGCTACTAGACTTAAAGCCTTAGGCTGGTATTACACTATCACATTTTTTATTGATCAAAGAAATATATTACATATCATTCTTTGATCAAATATACGATAAAAGATTTAACGCTGTCTTTGATCAAAGATGTGTTATTACACTACATCACATTTCTTTCAGAATTGCTACAATATATGTTATTAAAAAAATT